>VTPC01000600.1:75970-93039 GCA_011009095.1 Ignelater luminosus | reverse complement strand
AAAATGCAAAACACCTGATGTGACAACCCTAGTAACATTATCGTTGTTATTTGTATTTTACATTTTATTTCATGTGTGCTTCCTTCACAAGCGACCGCAAAATTTCTAATATTCACGAGTATCTTATTATTCAGACTTTATGTTGCCTTCATATTGCCGGCGTTCTATGCAGTGCGCCTGGCCAATGGCTTGTGCATATTACAGAATTTATTGTGGTCATGTTTATCTCATGTTTACTTGTTTTACGTGTACTTTTATGTATTTACCTTTTTTGTTATATGTGTTTATGTTAAAATGAATTTCAAGCAGTGTGAACCAGGACCGCTGTAATCTGTTTATTGTACCAACTTAATAGTATGCTAATAAATGTTATCAACTTACCTTTTGGCTTTTCTCGTGGTATTAGCATACATATAGATGATTTCAGTGATCAGCTGTTCCGGAGCCAAGAAACGTTGACCTTTACCTACCTACATAATATCAGCTTAATCCCTTATTGGGAGTATAAGTATCTTAAGAGAGTGCAGTATAATCTCGATTCCGTCTACTTGTGTAGTGTTCGAACCTGTAGTTCGACCTTGATAAGCATCTCGCCTACTGACCTAGATACGGAGATCAGCTGCAGAGTCTCGCTTTCAAAATTAGATTACCAACTTTCTACTGAGGCTGGCGCCCTCTTGATCCCGAAACCCACAAAGATTCTTGTATCAATACTACTGTCTACCGCCGATTCTAGGCCTTCCTCGCCCACGACTCATCTTCAACTGTTAAAAGCTAGCATTACAGGTGGCATACCGATTTTATATATGATTGTGTATATCGATGAATCACTAATCCCAGTTTTGAATGTAATAAACATTTGGGGCAGCAAGTTATAACTAACCGCAATATTCTAAAAGTATAGAATGGCAGACGGCAATGTGGACCGATAGCAGTAAATCTTTCACCAATTAAAGAACATTAGACCAGCGAAACCTTTACATTTACTTTCCAATACTTTGTCATACCGTTACACATCATCAGCAACCTTTAAAAATTAAAACGGTAAGGAACAATTTCTCGAATAACAAACTGTACAACCAATGACCTTTATCCGAATTAGGGAGACTATTTTGTACGTTCTTGAAAAGTAGACCAGTAGAAGGCTAAACTGACAGTTAGTATAACATCTCATTTCTTGCACGATAATGGGAACACATTAAAAGAGAAACTAACTGAGAAAAATCTTGAAGCACTAAAATGTATCCATTACGCATGTTAGAATCGACAGCATGCTAAGCTGTGCTCATAAGTTACTCATTTCGATATTTGGATTTAAAATTTAGAATATATTGTAATTATATTTTGTTTTGAAGTGAATAGAAGCCTTTTGAATGCTTTCCAGATGCGCAAGATTTTAAAATGTCAAGACGTTGCACTTTTCTAAATTTGGACATTGCTGAACAAACCCCACGGCTAATATGCAGCCGAAAAACATATTTTACGCAAGATACAAGATAGATGTAGGAAATGTCAACAGGTACGTAAAACCATGCGATCAATAGGCAAAGAGTACTTCTTGGATATTTTGATGAGTGCTTAAGTCATCGTATGAGGTGTGTAAATAAAGTAATGAGACTGATCTTTTATAATTTCTTTATTCAATTAAGATTACAATTCCACATTATTTCCTTCAAAGTAATTGTCTTGAGAAGCTACACGGCGATGGAGACGGTTTTTCTACTCTTCATAGCAGTGCTGGAACTTGGATACTGAAATTGCGTTCAGTTGGTCGGTTAGAGTAGTTTTAATGTTTTCTAGTGTACCAAAATGACGTCCTTTGAGGTAGTTTGCAATCTTGAGAAGAGGAAAAAGTCACACAGACTTAAGGGGGCTGAGGAGCCACAGGGATGTGTTTACTTGCCAAAAACTCATTAATTGAAAATGCAGTGTCACAAGGCGCATTGTCGTGATGTAAAACCCAGTTGTTTTTGATGCTTGGTATGACCCTTTTTCGAAGTCTTTCGAGAACGTCTCGGTAAAATTGTTGGTTTATCGTTTGGCCTTGAGGTACAGACTCTTTGTGGGCAATTACCCGGCTATTGAAAAAGCAATTTGATCTTCGATTTGCTCATTCTTGCTTTGTTTGGCCTTGATGAGTTTGAAGTGTGCCATTCTTGGCTTTGGCGCTTCGTTTCCGGATCGTACTAAAAAATCCAGGACTTGTCACCCGTAACGATACGTTTCAGAAAATGAGGTTCATTTTCAACCCGCCCCAAAAAGTCAAGGCACGTGTCCCTCTTGTTGTTCTTTTGTTCCTGCGAAAGAATTTTTGAAACCATTTTTGCGGATTTTCCTCATCCCCAATTCATAGGTCAAAACATCATGAACGATTGTGTGAGTCAAATTCAACTGTTTCCCGATCATTCTGACTGCCAGGCGACGATCAGAACGCACAAAATCCCGGATTATGGCAGTTCTGCGAGGTTCATCTTCAATCTGTTCTCTTCCTTCTGAAAATGCTTTAAACCACCTGAAAATCTAGAACCTTGACAAAACATTGTATCCATAGGCCTTCCAAAGCTCTGCAAAAGTTTTTGTTGCACTGCAACCAAGTCTGAAGCAAAATCCGATAGCGCAACGTTGCTCTAAATTGATATCACTCATTTGCAGAATGCAATAAAAAAATTCCTACGGACAGCCACTCTTTGGAGTTTAAACTCGTACTGGTGAAGCATCACATGTTGACCCACCTTCGATCTAAACCTGTAGTGCCCAGTGTTTATTTACCTCGGTTAGGTATCCTGGGTGCACTTACGGGAGTTGAGAAGTTTTACTTACTTAGTACTGCAGTTACCTTAGGTATGGTTTTTTAGGTAAGAAGGAAGACGGTTAGGGTCAAATCATTTAATTAGTCGAATAAACATAATTTATTTTATTTATTTTATACTCGTGTTAACAAAAATTTAGTAAAAAATGTACTTTGAACACATTGTTGGGTTTTTACAACTCGATATTAAAATAAAAGAAACACTTGCAAGTACATATTTTACTTAATTTAGTAATGCTCTAATGCTTCCGATTTTTAGAGGTTTTATATTTTTTAGTGTCATTTGAGCGAAACTGCTCATCATCTAATAACCAATTTCTATAACTTTCTAACTTCAATTTTAATTCGTCTGAAAGAAAAAGAGATAAACAACTGCTGTAATACTATATAATATACTACCTGATATTTCATCACAAGATGCTTGCTCTCCACCATACTCTTTAGGAAGCACTAACCTTGGTATGTCATTGTAACAATAATCCAATTTATTATAAAAATGTATCTGTAATTTATTATGCATGAAAAATCTAACAATTTGCTATAGTAATCATTTTAAGTATACCCGTTGTTTTAGTTTTTCACTTAAAAGTAGTTTCATCACATGATATACAGCTATGAAAGCCAGGGGGGCGTTTATAAAATAAACGGATTTGATTCTTACAGGATATGCCGCCAGTAGGGACGTTGCCATTTTTTTCAGAAAACTAGGAGTCATTTGAGTTATGTATCCGTAAGACATATCTTGAAAGTCTGTGATTAATGAAATTCCAGCAATTGTAGAATTAGGATCTTCTTTACATAAAATATCCAAAATCATAAATATACATTTTGCAAAAGTCGTAGCCGAAGCTCGTTTTGGGTCGGCATTTCCTGCACGAATAAATATCAATCTTGATCCTGCAGGACCTATAGTATCTGGTAAAATTGCTATAACTCTAAAAGAATATATGCAGATTCTTTAACGAATAAATTGCACGCATATTACCTTTGATTCAATAGCTCTTGAATTTCAGGTGATAATGGATCTCGATTAGTAAAGAATTCTGGTGCTTTTGTTCTGCCAGTATAAAAAAGATTGATTCTTTTTTTTGTTTTGTCAATATCATATTTACTTATTCTTAGAAAGTTTACTAAAGATTGTTCATCTGAAACCATGAGAATTTTAATGCTTAGTGATGTTTAAAAACATTAAAAATGTCTTTACTACCTGCTCTAGCATTTAGATGAGACTGTTCACCAAGCCATTCTCGAATATGATTTAGATTCTCCTGTATCTTATTTGGAACTTCATTCAATTCTTCCTGTGCTTTAATTTTAAGTTCTTTGCAAATATGAAGAAACATTTCTGTTTAGATTCTTTAACTAAATGAAAGTTTTGCAGTAAAATAAGTCACAGTTTAGAATATTAAGATAAGATAATACAATTACAATTACTGCAGTATTTAAGATAAAAATTGTACAAAACAAGGGCGTAGCAATCGAGGTGCAGAACACAACAAATTCACTCGGTCTCCCATCAGGGGTTCCTTTAAAGATACACTGACTAGCTACGTAAATGCTTGAAAAAACTAAACACAAAGGGTTATTACTTTTATAAAAAAAATCATAGAAAGATTTATTACATAAAGCTTTTATGGTTTTCTTTTGTTAGCAGAATTTATGGGTACTGCAAGAATAGGATGTACGCTTCTTCCGATTCACTAACTTTCAGCTACGCCACTGACTGCAACAAAGTTGATTATGGAAATGGTCAACGAAATGAATCCTGACAAATAACATTCAAATAATACAAACATAATTAGTGATTAAGTTACTAAGAAAGCAAAATATTTATTTAATTTAATACTATATGTATTATAACATATGTTTATAAGATATTCAGTTTGTTGACTTTAAAATATTTGCGTCAAGTATGTATAGCCTGCGCTAACATCAGAATATTAATTATGTAGATATGCATGCTTATTACTTCGCTGCAGTACTATTTCTTTGTAATAAGTTGTAATAAGTGTATTAAGTGTAATAATTAATAAGTCACAGAAGTTTCAAAAGACTCATACTGGGCGTTTTCTTCTACAACCAGACTCTGGAAAGTCTCTTGAAAAGTTTACTATGTTTTTAGTATTTTTATGTAGAAACTTGATGTTAATAATCATTAGCCTCTAAACGGGGCAACATCTTTCTCAAGCTTGGTATCTTTATAATTCTACCGACACATTTCAATCCAATAACACTTCAGCGTTTTTAATAAATATTGCGCCATTTTACACACAAAATATTATCTATTTCAAATTATAAAACAATACGGGAGGCCGTTATTTATTTTTGTTAAGTTGACAGCACTACAAAAATTCAAAGTCTTCATTATTTGGAAAAATGCATGAGGATATCTGGTTTAGAAAAGATGGGGCACCTCCTCATTTTGGGGCATAAGTGAATCTGTTTCTGGATCTTACATGGCCTGGTAGATGAATAGAACGACGAGGACCAATTGAATGGCTTGCGAGATTACCGGACTTAACCCCTTGAGATTTTTTTTGTGGGGCCGCTTAAAATCAATAGTTTACATTAATAGACCTAACAATTTAGAAGGTTTGAAAAATCGAATTTGAACGGAAATGCAAAACATCGCCCCATAAATGATTCAACGTGCTGGGCAATCTTCAAGTTCCATTTTGTTAATTTAAAGATAATCCAAGTGATAAAATTATAAGGCTTGTCCATTTTACAGAATAACTTTTTTATCTTTAGTTTTTCTAAATGTATCTACACCTTTGTCTTCTAGTTTTGCATGTGGTGATTATAACTAATAAAAACAATTCTGGGTTTGTACAATTTTCTTTGTACTTTTATTTATTCAATACATGAAAATGGTTTTTAAAAAATTACAAACATGTTCGGGTCGATTTTCGTCCAGGAAGTCAAACTCAAGTTGAAGGTTTTGCGCCGTCTGCACCCAGCTTTAGCTTAACATTTTTGTGTAGCATATGTACGGCTCGCACATGTTTCGCTTTAAAAAAGCTAATTCATTTTTACGACAGACGTTTGTTTGGTTCTTTTAGTGACATTCTGCGTGGCAGAATACGTGCTTAATCAGTAGATAGTTTTGTGAAATTAGTTTTCTCGCTTTGGCTGATTAGGATAAACCACATATATCTGCTACCGGAAGAAGTGGTATCTTATTTTGTCGCCCTGAGGTGGATCACAACGCAGAATTTTATCCAAAATCACTTCCAGGCCAACTTACATCTAGGTTAGAATCTAAAGAATTTCATCGCCTGTTAATTATTATTGTTTCGTTAATGCGTGCTGTATTGTCGTAGGTCTGCTTTCAATGCTATTACTGTTCTTACTGCTTTCACTTTGTCTCCCGTTTTGCTCCTGCTTTCGTACCGGCTTCTGTACCTGTTTTGGTATCTGCTTATGCTACGGCTCCTGTTGCTGCTGACAGCTTCTATATGATCTATTCTGCTGCTGTCGGATTTCCGTTATCAGCTCGTCGTCAGTGAAGAGGTTGCCGATCCAGTGTGCAGCTTGAAACCTAGGGAAACATCGTCGACAGTGAAGGTCAGAGATTTTTGTGTTGAGTAAACTGTTCTGTCAATATTAATTGCGATATACTGTTTTCTTTAATTTAATTTAATTGATTAATCTTCGACTAGAAGAAAATCTTAATTAAAAAAAAAATTCTAAAAACATATCGTTAGGCCTCTTGGCAGGTTTTAAGTTAAACACATTTATGTTTACTTAGGAAAAAAATTCCGAAATTTTACTTGTTTCTACTGTAACCTATGCATAACATGCAGCTGCGATGAACTATTGTTTATGTAATTTACAGTCCAAAAAAGCTAAAATTATGAATTGAACTACATACGTTCCTATAGGAATTTTCAAAGAACTCTTTGGCTGTAACCTGAAAAAAATACAGTTAATATTTAAAAAAAGGGACTTAAAAAAGTTAACTGTTGCATATCACAATTAGATTAGAGTATTGTGTATATAATCCGTTCGGGATATTTCTGGGCCGTATATGGCTGTGGTAGAATGACAGTTTGAATATTGTAAACCGGGTTGTGTATCTATTAATCGGCTTGTAAAATCTTATTGACGCGTAATGTACTTTAAGGTTATAATTTTATGACAGTCTGACCTCACACTGTTGGCTTTTTGTTGTAAATCTGTAAATCGATTACGCTAAAAGATTGTTATACGAAAATTCCTATTCATATTAATTTATCGATTAAAATTTATGTCTTTATTTACAATCTTGGGTATTCTTCTTAATTGGCATTAATAGATACAGAATAGTGTATAAGAAAAATTTGATTTCTCTTTAACAAAGCAAAACTAATCGATACTAAACGTTTATGCAAAATTCTTGATCGTGCAACACCGCCAAATACAGACGCAGGTACGGCAACTTTCAAAAAAAAGGAAACAAAACTTTCAACTTAACAAAATGAAAACGTGGCCTGTTACAACCCGGAAACATCGTGAACGGAGAATATCCATTTTTGTATCTACGTGCAGATACTATGCTACTGTGCTACCAATCTGGAGTCTTTTCATTGGTAGTGTTGGTACTATCTGCTTGTAGACACAACAATGAAATATTACCATACACCAATTTTGTCATAAATCTAGCACTTGTATTCAAGGGTATTAGTTTAATAGAGGTTAAAGAATTTGTAAAGCAGTAGCGATTAATGTTTGTGTCTACGAGAAGATAGTACGCTACCATGCTACCTATGAAGAAACTCCTGCTTGGTAGCACGATACCGTGCTACCTGCCGCTGCCGTCAGTGAAGAAAGCGCGTTTAAAAGTGTTGTCTTTGCATTTACGGACACTGAAATTTGCTACCCATTGTCCAGTCATAGTCTGAGTTATAGATGGCAGATACTGCTCTATCATACATTCATCTTTTTTAAGAATTTGAACAACTAAACTAACAACCGCTGGTGATATACAGTGTGTATTAGAGCTAAGTTACGTGTTTTATTGTTCAATAATAATCTAAAAAGAAATCCGATCTAGCATCGTTTGTTTTTAAAATAACATCAAAAACGGAATTTTCCAATTTTTGTTTTTTTTGGCTATAACGTTCTTATTATTTGACAATTTCTAAAACTAATTCTTACAGTTTCAATTTCGTCTAAAGCATTAGCGTCTAGAATTGCTGTCTAAGTTCTGCTTTAGCAGAATAAATTTGTTAAATTCAATTTTCTACAAATTTTTATCAGGTAATATGTTTAGGTCTGGTAAAACTTTTATCACTCTTTTCTTAACGTTGGTTGTGAAAAGACCTTGTGCACTCGTGGTGCGTGATAATAGTGGTCTGCTGCGAACAAATTAATTGTTGTATAATTAATCGCATTTATTTCTGGGGATTATCGCAGTTAAACCAATTGATTGTGGTTGAGTGTCATCGCTTATATCAGATAAGATTTCGCGCCGAGTTGCGTACATTCTAGAGTCCGCCTGACAACTGAGATAAGATTTTCTTTTTGCGCTGACCTTCTTTTATCACTTAATGTTTTGGTATTTGGATGCTTATGGTTGTTCTTTTTATTTTCAGGCCTTTTTTAATTTTACTTTTTTCCGTCTTTTTCGACTTTTGGTTTTTCTTTCTCCAAAGAGAGAGGGTTTGCAAATAACTTCTTTTGGGAGTCTCCGTAGACCAACCATACTAGATTGGAGGCTTTAGCAAGGCCCTTCGTTTTTTGTTATTGGTGTCATCTGGGAGCTGACAAGAAGAAGAACCGGAATTCTCGCGCTAGTTAAATTCTCACTTGCGTGGTTAATTTTTTTTTGTAATTAGCTAATTAATAGAAATTTTATAAGTTAATAAGATATACTGAATTTTTGCATTAAAGAAATTTTTCCACTTAAAACATCGGCACAACTTTTGTTGCCCGATAATTTTTATCTGCTTCACAATACAATAGCAAAGTTTTCTAAAACTCCGTTTAAATGTTTAATATAATATGTAATTTCATTTCACCATAAATTTAATTCGTGTTTAATTTATTAGAAATTTATAACTTTAGGCTTCACCCGTTTGACTTCGTAAAAATATGCACACGTAATCGCAGATTGAGTACGCAAAACTGTTTAATTTCACCTTTACAAAAGAAATTGCGAACATATATAAGGTGATCAGAAAGTTCCTATTTGAAAGCGCTTCCAAATAACATTTCGTCAACCCCCTTCGTCGACGTAGCTAATTAATATAACTTTAGACCGCGCTATCGCGATTGTCTTTTGCCTTTTCTTTGGTACTATTTTATTTAATTTAAGACTAAACTTCGCCGATTCAGCTATTCCGTCTGCGAATGTTCCTTTCCCCCTTTTGCTATTTTTTTTGTAATCGTATTCTTATTTTAACAGATTTTACTTAAACATTATATTTGAACTCTTGTATTACATTTCATATTTGATATTTTGTGCTAATTGCTAGTAATAATTTAATTAATTAATTTTTTTGTTGTGTTCTTTATTACTTTCTTATATCTCTATTGTCTTGCTTAAGGCGTTCTGGCGCCTAAAATAAATTTGTACGTTGTCAAGCTGATGAGTTTTATTAAATATCAGCTTCGTTGTTGGATCTTTAATTTTCAGATACACCGCCGGCGAGCTACGGAGGCTCCGTCACACAACGGAAAGTAGGTATCATAATAAAAACATTTCAGGGGCACTTTTTTGTTTTTTATATTTTAGGTCTATCTAAATCTCCATGCAACGCTTCGGCTTTCCAGAACCATCATCAAGTCCAATTTTTCTTCTGGGCATTAAGTTAAATTCCGAAAAACAGTATAATCATTAGTTAGTAAAACTTGTAAAAGATTAGCTAATATGTAAGTTTAATAATTAAGTAGGCATTGATAAGATTATTTATGTGTTAATTTAAATAATAAGCCAACTAATGGAACATACTCCATTTCATGGCATACTAGTTAAAAGTTCAATTTTAACCTTTTTTTGCTCAATAGATTTAGCTTGGGTAATCCAAGATACCTGATAGGCACATTGTTGAAATCTGCACAAAATTCTATATCGAACGACAGCAAATATTAACTCGACGTCAATAGAGAAAATGGACTTGATAATGGTTTTAGAAAACTGAAATGTTGCATAGAAATTTGATAGGCCTAAGATATTAGAAACAAAAAAGTGCACCAGGAAAGTCTTTACCAGTTTTAGAAATTCTCAATAATAAGAAGGGTATAGTAAAATACAATAAAAATTTAAAAATTCAATTTTTTGAGGTTGTTTTAAAACCAAATGATTCGCAACTCTCCACAATTTAACCGACCCTGTATTTTTTATAGTTTCCGAGATCCTAATGCTGGCCATGTCCACGTTAGATACCCTGTATACTGATTTAAAATCTTTATTTTACAATATCGTTGATAAAACATTCAAATAGTTTTTATTTCTGACTCTAAAACTTATGTGTTACAAAAAAAATCAAGATATGCAACAATATATGTAAAATATGTACTGCAATAAAAAACCTTTTAGTTTGAACTTAAAAAATATTTTCCATTTGAAATGGAAAGATAATAACGCAAAAAAGCAATTCCTTTTATTGTAAATTTGTAAATTCGCTAATTAGAAAACAAGTTGCAAATGCTTACAATAATTATCAAAAGCATAAAAGTAATAAATTCCATCTCTAATAATTCAAATAAATTTTAAACAAAAAGTTCCGTTTTTTTATCTTGAAAGGCATTCTTTTAATTACACAGACGAAAAGTGAATGAATAGTTTAGATTATTTAATAGAAGCACCACCTATTTCCCCTTCATGGCTATAAATGACTTCCTTACATTATTCATTGTAGATCCTCTGCGAGAAGGTGTGCAGTACTTTCTAACGTATAACAGGAAACAGGACATTATTAAAAATGATAATTAAAATTCTTTTATAGTGTATGCAGTGCTGAGATCATATATATGTACGTACGTATATGGCTGAGATATTGTCTCCATTAAAAGTTTCTTGAGCAATTAACTATGATATTGAAATAGAGATTATATTGTTTCTCGGCCTAAATTAATGAAAATTCAAGTACAAAAAAATTGTCACGTCGTTTATCAATTCAACGAAAAATAGTATTTAGGTTTATCTGATTTTGTTAGAAATAGTTTTTTTAATCATGTTATCGAAATCGTTTTCTAAATGTTTATTATATACAGAGCTTTCATTTGAAAACTGCCCACCTTGAATAACCCTTTATTTAGTAAAATTATCAAAAATTGCTGAAACCCATCGATTTTGTTTTGGAGGGGGACGTATTCTAATCGTTTGGAAAACTTCCACCCTCCCTCCAACCACCCCACCCTAAAATTTCAAATGGCACTATCTCATGTGTGGCATATCATTTTAAAGGGTGTAAGATCCTCAATCTTTTACAGCAAAGAAAATTAAATTCGGTCGAGCCGTTCGTGAATTAGAGACAAAAACGTATTTAATTCAATCAATACATTTCTGTCCCTAGATTATAAACGACTGGGCCGATTTTAACTTTCTTTGATGTAAAAGATTGAGACTTTTATATCCTTTAAATGATGTATCGCACATGGGGTAGGGCCATTTGAAATTTCGTGGTGGGAGTAGTTGGGGGGAGGGTAAACGTTTTCTAACTGATTAGAATAAGTTATTAAATGTGCCCCTCCAAAGCAAAATCGATGGGTTTCAGCGATTTTTGGTAATTCTACTAATTAAAGAGTTATTCAAAGTGGGCAGTTTTCAAATAAAAGCCCTTTATGAGTTGTCATTACAGAATTCTAATATTCAAAATGTCCGAGCTGAAATTGCTTTCAATAGAAAAATTAGAAGAACGTTCTAATTATTCAACATCGAAATCTGAGATGAAAAATTATTTAATGCGTAAAGGACTATAGAAATTTGTTAATTGGTGAGAAGAAGAATGCTCTGGAGAATAAGTGTTCATTAGGACGGATACTATTGTTAAGAAAATTATTTAAAATTTTTAGAATTGTGTGGCTCTAACATTAAATTTGCACTCGCTTTTGCCAATTCTTATTTATTTCTACATAAATTTGAATTTTAAGAAGGTCGGAAAATTGGAAACTATCGTAAATATTTAACGATGAAAAGGTCATGCACCACAAAACTTTAGAATTGTCTTGTCACGTTGTCTTGGAAGCTCAAGAATCGGGAGTCTGAGAAAAATAATGATAACAGGTATAATTTCTGAAAACAAAACTCATTAATCTAACTATCCATCAGAACTCAAATTTACTTATCTAAATTGTACAATTGCCAAATGTTAATATTTTATTTTATTCGGAATTTAACAGAAAAATCTCTTCTTTCTTTATAGCAAGTGTCTCATTAGGTGATAGTCTTTCACACTGTGTTAGAATTCTCAAGAACATTGATACTCTCGAAAACAAACATTTTTCCTATTTGATGCAAAGTTTCTGGCAGTCACTGTAGATAAATTACTACTTACTAAAGAACTTTAATATGCCAGTACCAAGACCTCTTAATGTGAATAAAAAGTCTGAACAAACACTAAACAAAACACTAAAAAGAGTAATGGGAAATCCTATCAAAATCTTTTTTTCGGTTTCAAAACGTCCGACGACGTTCTCCGATTCTTAATTGCCATGTTTTGCTATTGATGCAGTTCTCAGCAGTTAGATTCCTTTCGCTCATATACTTCCTTATTCCATGAATCCATTCTTTTCTCCCATCCCTTTGGACGTGTCTGTACCATACAAGCGGTTTCTTCTCTATGCAATCTATTATAGTTTCTTTTATTCCCAGCTGTTCTTTTATGATGTCATCTCGTATTTTTTCTAATTTTGATGTTCTTCCAGCTCTTCTTAAAACATTTATTTCTGTCGCTTCTATTTTCTTCTTTAAGTGTTCTTTCATTCTCCATGTTTCCGATCCGTATAACAACGTATTTTTTTATCCTGCATTCATAGATCCTTATTTTTCTTTGTTTTTCTATTTCTGTGCTTCAAAATATTCCATTGAGAGTTTTAGTAATCTTCCTTGCTTTATTTACTCTAGATTTTATCTCTATGTCATCCGTTTCTTCTTTGTTAAAATTTATTCCTAAATATTTATATTCTTCACATCTTCCTATCGTTTTATTGTCAGCTAGTATTAGATCTGTTGTTTCTTCTCGTTGTGTCTAAATTCATCTGTAATCTCCAGTTTCCGTACTCCTCCTTAAGTTTCCGAGTCATATATTCTAAATCATCCTTGTCATTAGGTCGTCAGCAAATTGAAGGGTATACAGACAAGTGTCATCATCTATTTGGATACTCATTCCTTTACATTTATTTTTCCAATTTTTAAGTGCCTTTGCAATATATATTTTAGAGTGTTGGGGATATGCAACAACTTTGTCGTAAATCCTTGTTTACCGTAAACGTTCTAATGTTTTGTTTCCTATTTTTTACGGTCGATTTTATACCGTTGTATGGGTTTTGGACAGCTTTCACTAGAGTATAGTTAATATTCGTATTTTGGAGTACTTTCCACAATTTTTTGATGGGTATGTTATCATATGCTTTCTGTAAGTCTATGAATACTAGGTGTGTAGTTCTGTTTCTTCCTAATTTCTTTTGTATTATTTGTTTCAGGCAGAATAAGTTATCCGTACAGGATCTGCCAGCACGAAAACCGCACTGTTCTTCTTCTTCATCTTTTTTATATTCTTATTCTATTATGTCTCTTATGATTCTTCCATATACTCTACTAATTGAACTCATTACTGATATCCCACGATAGTTGCCGATATTTAATTTATTTTCCTTTTTGTGGATTAATGTAATGTAAGCTGTTCTCCATTTATAGGGTACGTTTTCACCATTTATATATTTTGTAAATATATAAGCCAGAGCTGTGTATAATTTCTCAGTTTCATTTGTGAGCAGATATGCGTTTATTCCACCTGGGCCAGGGGATTTTCCATTTTTCAGCTGTTGTATTGCTTTTTTTACTTCTTCTGTATTTATGTATATTTCTTCTCTCTCTACTCGTACTTTAGTTGATGTGATTTGTGTGTATTCGGGTCTTTGTTCAGTTAGTAGATCTTAATAGTGTTTTACTCATTCTTGTACCGCTGTTAATTGAAGTAGGTTTCTTATTCTTTCGTTGGTTTTCACTTTATTTATAAATTTCCAGATCTTTCTACATTTTCATTCTCCAATATATGTCTCTATTTTTTGGCACTTTTTGTCTCACGTTTCTCTTTTGCTTTCTATAATTTTCCGTCTTGTATCTCGTTTTATTTCACTAAATTTTCTAGTTCTCTTGATCTTTCGTGTTGAGTCATTTTTGATAAAGTTTCTTTTTTCCTTCTATAAGTTCTCCAATTTCAAGATTCCACCAATATTTATCACTTTTTGGAATCTTCCTTGAACCTAAGGCTTCTCGTGCAGCTTCTTTTATACTATCTACTACGTTTTCATACATCTTATTTGCTGTTTGGTTGTCGATTTCTTGAAGGTATTGATTTAATCGATATTGATATAGATATTGTGTGCTCTCTTGTAAACTATTAAGGTTATATTTTTCATCCGTAATGTCTGTTGTTTGCTCAATGTTATGTGTTATTGTCTAGATCTTATATTGACCCGGGAAGAATATTTTAGCTTTGAGGAAGTGGTGATCAGATATGTTTAACGATTGAGTAGTCTATAAGAGATCTTAAGTTTCTAGCACCTTGTGTTCATGTACATCTATATATGTCTTTGTGATGAAAGTAGCCGTTGGTGATTTTTAATTGGTGTTGTTTGCATAGGTGTTTGAGCCGTTCTCCATTGTTGTTTGTTGTTTCTTCTCCAAAGGGTCCTTTGATATTGCTGTTTTCTGTTCTTCCCGTCCGACTGTTGAGGTCTCCTAAAATTATTATTTCTATGTTGTTTCCTATTTTGTTATTTCTTGGTTGATTTTTTAGAAGAACAATTCTTTTTCATTAGTAGGAGCATCATTTGACAATCCATATATTGCCAATATAGTTAATTTATGTTGTAGGATATTTAAACTTACTTTCATTGTATTTTCGTCTATTACCTCCCAATCTGTTATTCTGTTTTTCAGTTTTTTCTCTATTAGTATGGATATTCCTAGTTTCACATGTTGGTCTTTTGATACTCCGCTATTCAAATGTAAATAGTTGCCGATTATTTTGCTATCTGTTCCTTTCTTTTTTGTCTCTGTTAGAGCTGCTATTTTTGATGGTGTTTGTCTAGTTCATGGACAAGCTCGGTTAATTTTCCTCTGCACCCTTGTGTATTAATCGTTCCAAAGTTCATTAGCCGTTTTCTTTTCCTTTGTCGTTTTCCAGTTAATTCGTTTTTCCGGGGCTATTAGTACTATTAGGCTTGTTTGCATTTTTCTTGTTTTCTATGAGATGAGGAACAGGCCCATCGTAACAACCCCCTATCAGGAGGACGGGGATTTTCTGTCAGGGTTTACTCCCTTAGTCAATACGTCCCGATTATTTTAAACCGCCGGAAACTCGCCTTTCACCCTTTTCCGTCCGCTGCTTAGCGTACATCTATTGCACGCCAAGCATTGCCCAAAGGTCACGAGACTTTGTCTTCGTGGACATGAAAATAGGATTTGCTGACAGAGCTTATATATACAGTGAGCATTTTTCGAGGTTTTGTTATAATGAAGTACTGACACTTTCTATAATCTTCGAGACTCCTTACCAGAAAAAAATAAAAATAACGATTTAAATTTTGCTAAGTATGGTTGGTAAATTTGATACTTGTCTGGTCTCGAGGCCTCTTGCAGAGGCAGCCTTGGGTATTTTCTAGCGAGTTGCTTGCTCTGGACGTGCCTTAAGTTGTTTTAGTGCGCCACGCCCTCCTCTGTTGTTTAAAGTTGTGACTTTTGACTCAATTAATGAAGCCAAGTATTCGTAGTCGGTCATTGATATACAGGTAGAATTCTTCAACCCATTCAAAGTTCTTCTGGTTCCATAAAGTTACTTTTGAAATAAATGTTTGTCCTACCAACGTGAGCCTTTTTGCTGTTTTCTTTTATTTATCAAAATCTGAAATTATTACAATTAATACTAGTCCATAAAAATTCTTATTGTTTAATTGGAACAGCTTTATAATATTATCAGAAGCAAGGAAGGGTAGTTGGATGACACATTTAGTTTGATATCAAAATTTTAGATACAGATATCAACATACCCTTATAGTATACCCTTTAGGTACTGATGAAATTCTAAGGTTAAATTGTGAGTCGCATTATGGGAGAAGACATAATAAAAAATAAAACAATTCTTCAATGTTTGTTGACTATAATCTTTTCTGTTTAAAAATGGATAAAAAACGGTTTATCAGTAAAATGGCAAATAGTCTCTACAACTAGCCCAAACTCGGGTTAATTGGGAAGGCCCCAAACAGTATTAGCTCAAATTAAACCAATACAATACTAAATATGGAGACAAACATTAGAAAGAGGCGAAAAGGGTATTCCATTTTCTAAGCAGTCTAATCAAATGTTTTAAGTTCTAATTCTAGCAAAGGAACCTCCGTGGCTTTGATAGTTCAGTATCAGACTATCAACACAAAAGCTGCCATGTTAAGTGTAATGTAAACAGCACAATTATTTTCGTATTCCCAATTTAGAATCACGACCTCTACCTTCAATAACCATAATCAAAAATAATTCTTTTTAAAAAGTTAATTTATATTACCCCAGTACACCAGGATAGGAAGGTACACACTACGTAGTAATGATACTAAATTCTTTTAACAAGACGAGATAGTTCCAGACTTTGTGACGATCAAGTGTTTCACAGGTTATTACATAATTTACCTTAATAAACAGGTTTGTACTTTATCTTAACAGTTGATAATAGTTATACTAATCAGTTTACCTTGTACTTTTATCGACGATTATTATTGGCAACAGTAGGTTAAATTTTGTAACTTGACGCCGTACATTAACTGATGTCTATAAACGAAATTTTTTTTCCATTTGTTTCTACAGTCGTAAACGTCAATTAACCTAATATAGCGTTAAGTTACAAAATCCCACCTTCATTAATGGTTCAATTATTACTTTATTTTAAATCTATAAATTATAATAACATAACAAAAATTTTGCTGAAAATTTTCAAGAAGAGTCCTGTAAGAATCAATTCATTTTTAAGCACTCTTGGATATTTTGCATTTCACTGGTCTTTTTGCTTCATTTAAACAAAATTGTTTATCTTCTAAAAACCAATCTCTGTAGCTTTCTACT
>VTPC01000600.1:0-65302 GCA_011009095.1 Ignelater luminosus | reverse complement strand
TTTATACTCACCTGTTTTAGCAATAAGATGAGGTTGTTCACTTAGCCATTCTCTAATTTGGTCTAGGTTCTCTTGTATCTTACTGGGTTCTTCATTTAGTTCATTCTCGGCCTTCTGTTGAAGTTCTTTGCAAGCAACTGGAAGCGACATGTCTACTTAGAATTCTAAAACTAAAACTAAACGTAAAATTCTTTATGAAGCACCTGCACGATTATAAGATAAGAATAGAATAGCTAGTGATAACCACTATGGCACTTAAGATAAAGATAACAACAATGTTGATTATTAGAATAATAGTGATAATAACAAAATAAAAAAAGTTTACATAATCTGTAATTAAAACAACTAGGCAAACGGCATTATATGATCAAGTATCTGTGAGAAGTTATGCAATCAATGAGAATATGTTCTCCATGCTTTTCTTACATGATTATTCTAAAAATTGCTTTTCTGTAGACGTGATATCCTCTGCACTTGGAGAAGGAAAAAGAAATGAGTCGTCTCTCATTAGAGAAATTAAAAATCTATTATGTGTCTGTTTCCTTTGCTACCTTTTCTTTTATTCCTCTTCTGTAGGATTTTTATACTTGTATCAGTAGGTTGGTTGGTTGGTTCTTGGTTTTGATAATATAAAATGTTTAGCCTGGCGATTTAAGTTACTTTTACAGTTTCACACTTTCAATTATAAACTGGCACCTGCATAATTTTATAATTCCTCTTCAATTAATTTCTAAATCATTTTAAAGATAAGTAATAAAAAATTATTGTATTCCATTGTAACACATTTCATAAGTAAAAAAATGCACGAAATCACCGATGGCTTGCCGCTAAAAGCTTTTTTTACTAGCTTAATGAAACTGTGAGGTTGCAGTTTCAGCGGACAAATTATCAGAGATTAACCTTAAAAAAGTTAATTGTCCATGGTCCTTCCAACTTTACACGATTGTGAAAATATCGTCTAACAAGGCTACGACAAATAATTACATAACTATTTATAGTCCTTTGGACCAAGAAGCCAGCACCGGCACTATCAATAATATGTAACAAAACTACGACTCTATAAAACACGAGAATCCACCACACGGATTCAAATAAGAGGTAACGAATAATCAAACTGCAAAAAAGAAAGAAGTAACAACTGCTACACCAAAGAGGTTCCAATAAGTGAAAACAAACACATCTGAGTTCATCTAAAAGACTCAGTTATTGCAGCAGCCGAATCAATAGCTACTTGGCTACATTAACAAGCTCCAACCAGAAGTTATCAAGTATCTACATCAAGATGGAACAAATTAACGCGCTCTGCGAGAAACAAGAAAAAAGGGAGCAATTCATCAAGAAGCTGTACACCAATACGAAAAAGGATCTGTCAGCAAGGAAGACAAAAGAATACTTCCAAACTTGCCTAACTACGGCCAACAATTACTGGTAAAAAATAGAAAAAAGAACTACTAGAAAGAATTAAGAAGAGTACATGAAATCATTAAAAAGCATATTATGAACCACGCGTAAAAAACTGAAGAGGAACAAGATCAAGCAGTAACAGCATTAAAACCGATGGCACAAAAAGTAATGAAGGAGAACAAACCCTTAAGAAGATTGACCCACTGACAGGAAAAATCAAAGAAATACAGCATCTGCGTTTAAAAAAGCAACAACTAAGCATCAAGCAATTACGTCCGACTAAGAAGCGAATTAGCACAAAAGAAATGTCAAACACATTACCGAATAGTACAGAAGAAGTTGAACGATCAATGGGACGCCATTCATCAATTAAATGAAGAAATCTGTATCTATGAAGAAGAAATTACTGCAGAATACTTCACTGAAGACTATTATGAAGCCGTCGGCCAAGAAGTATATCAAATCAGTAACGAGCTGAAGAAAACATCTAAATCTACTCATCTCAAAGAAGAAAAACCATACGAACAATGGAACGTCTTCTACAACCTGTTTCAGGAGATAATTCACTCCAAACCTAATTTGACCAATATCGAGAAAATGAATTATTTGAAGACGCACGTACATGGCAAACCGAGCCGAGTAATCCATCATCTAGCCATTCCGAAGACAACTACGAAACCGCTTGGAAACTGCTAACAGACAGGTACAACAATAAAAGGTTGATCATTGCCAAGCTACTAGACAAGATCCTGGACTTCTCACCCATCCAACACGAATCATCTGAGAGAATAAAAGCCACTGCACGACACCATAACAGAATGTCTTGAGGCAATCAAGAATCTAACCATCGAAATCACATCTTGGGGTCCGTTCATAGCACGCATAATTATTAGGAAATGGGACTACAATTGACTATATGAGCAATCATTAGAAAACTCCCACGAAGTCCAAAACTACGAGGATTTAATAAAATATCTCACAACAACAATTTCCGGATTAAGTCTAGATCTTCTGCATCCAAAGGCGTTTCTAAAGTAAACCATTTGCAACACGTGCCTATGACGATTGAGTTCTTTTTTGGCCACTACATTGGTTAACCTATTTCATTTTAGTAGTAGATGTAGAGATTTTCTTTCGTATGTTTGGCCATTTGAATCACCTGTCAACCGACGGCTGAAGCAAGCCCTTTAGTCAGGTATCTGGGAAAAAAGTATATTTTTCCGACAATCGAAAGACATTAAAAATATATACCTTCTCCCTATTTCTTTGGTAGACTATAGAAGGAGGCTTGATATTTCAGCTTGGTAGACAGGAGGTTTTTTTTCTGATATTTTCTTCTCTATCAAGTTGCTCCTAAAGTCTACTAAACCCTATATTGTACATGGTGTTAAACTGGTGTCTAAAGAATGATTCTTTTACTCTCTGGGTAGTTTTTACATCTTCTTGATGCTCAAGTTGGATAAAGATAGATATAGATATTTGACAAACTTTTATTGCAAATAATGAGTTTCGATTACCTTAAAAAGACTGTAAATCTACAAAAACTAATTTACTGCTGTTCCATTTTATGACTTTTTTGGTCATCAACTCGTTTTTTCACCGCCATGTTTTTCGAAACCAGAAAATAATGTTTTAATACATCTTGGACTCTGCCTTTTTTAAAATCCAGAAACAATAAACATGTTGGACAACAAACTGGTGCTAATTGACCACTTCGTAAGCTTACAAAGAACCTGAACGTATATTCCTTACTCGATCCAGATTAGTCTTCAGTTCTCTTTTTCTTTGCTGTGGCAATTATCGTGTGTTGTTTTATAGAATTAATTTGTTAAGTTTTAAACTTTGATGGATAAAATATAGTAGGAAATTTTTTGTAGTTCGAGTAAACGCAAAATATCTTTAAAAAAAGTACATATAAGGTACAATGTTCTAAATCTCTAACAAATTAAACCAAGCAACAAATTTTTTAAGCAAGAAATTTAACAATTAAATGAAGTAAATAATATTGTCATATTAAATTTATAAAAGCAGTTTTAAATATAACATAAGTGAGCAAACAAAATAAAATTTTAAGAAATGTTACAGATGCTATCAAAGTTTAGTTTTAGTTAGAAAGTTTAGAAAAGTATAAAAATACAACAAAAATTTTAACCGCAATTTATAAAATAATTATTCCTAGTTATAAATCATAATATAAATAATAAAGAAAACTTTGAAAATATTTATAAGCATCGCATTACTAATTAGAAAATCAAAAAAGAAAACTGGAGAAATCAAAGCTACAAGAAAAAAGTAAAATTCTTGATCACAAAAATTTAGAGTAACACCTGGAACCGAGAACTGAGAAGTCATAAAAACTTACCACGAGATCTTCGGTAAGATACAGATCTGTATGCAGAGGTAGATTCACTTGAAAAAAAAACCTTTGCGTCCCAAGTACACTTAAAATTAAAATTAAAATAAAATAATAAACGTCAGCAACAACACTATTTGTTAGCAATAAAAAAATAGTTAATCAAAAAATTTACAATTGGAAAAATTTTATTTGAGCGAGTATGATCAATAAAAATTTAATTATTTAAATAAATTTGGAAAATCTTTTCTGCATGGCAAGTTGTACCCATATATGGAATTAAGCAGATGGCTTTTCAAGTCCATGAATGAATTTAATGAATGAAATTAAATGTTTTAAGGCAACCCTAGAAGCAGAGGTCAAAATGGAGGATTTTCTCAACGGATGGATCTTTTACTTCCTAGACCGTTCAACTACAATCCCTCACTAATGATGTTCCCCTTAAGACCATACGCCTAGCTATGAGGTGATGAATTCGAATTAAATTCTAGGAAGGACTCCTTGATTTCTTCAAACGTGCTAGTATTAGGTAAATTTACAGAAGTCGTCCTTGACCTCCGTTACTAAGAAGCCCAATTTGTAGAGCTTTGCACACACGAAAAAAATTTTCACCTTTTACGGCAATAAGATAGATCCGACAGGTTCACTGAGATCAAACGGACTGTTCCTCGTCGGAAAAGAACTCGCCGCAACCTTCTCTACAAACCGCTCAACCAATCGGATTATTATAACGTAAACACCCGAAAAAAATTTGAAGCGCTACCTGACAAAAATATCTGTTAGAACTCAATCTAAAAAACAAAAAAAAATTGGTAGACGATAGTAAGCCTACTTTGATGACATAACCCCATCCAAATTTACTAACCAGATCCTAAAATTAAACACAATTCAACCAAAATTTTCCCGCTAACAGCTGTTCAAATTCTATAATCTTGCAATGTAAAAATAAACCCGACATTGGAAATAATTATATCCCCTTCGTCCTGCTTGCTAAAATATATAAAGATAGAAAAGTTTGTAAACCCTAATTGATTCAAACATTTAGAAAAACTACAACAAAATTAAATAGCCCCTTTCTAACAGGAAAAAACTATTAAAAAAATGCCAGAACATCTAAAAAGCACAGATGAAATATAACACATGTAACGGAAGCAAAAAGTGTACGTTACAACATATTATGTCTACACTCAACTCCACCGCCTGCCTATCTGTAACTGAATGTCTGTTAGCTGAAGGGATATGGCAGGTGTAAAACTTCCAGCTGGAAATGGTGGGTTTGAGATTAAGATGTGTTTAGCAAAGGATTTGGCGGTGTTTGAACGAAACTGAACACATCATTAGGCTGCTTGCAGAATTCTCAATAAAAAACCATAAAAAATGAAATTTTACTAAAAAATGGAGATGACAGATAATTTCGAGATTCAGAGAGACAGGTACAGTGAGTAGGAAACGTGCTCAAGGACAAGATGTGAAGCAAGAAACTGTTTTGTTGATTCCAAAACCACCAAGGTAGATCTACGCTTAATGTATCTACAAAGGACAACAGTTTAGACACAAAAACAGTACAACTAGACTGTTCAGCGGAACCCGTTACCGTTCTTCAATAAGTCTGAATTCGTGTTTTAGTATGTGCAGGTATGGCGGCACCTACAACAACTAAAAAACGACCTCAGGTCATTATGGAACACAATTGAGACCCATCTATTAGAAAGTTCAGTATTGCTGTTTTTGTGCCCAAATAAATCTGTTCCGCCGCTGTCGGTGGTTTACAATAATTTTTTGTATTGGACGCCTTTAGTGTAAATCTACCTCCTATAATCGATTTCTGATGGCTCTGGAATTCACAGAGGCAACTGATTGTGCAACGTGTGTACAGCGGTGATTTTTGCATGTGCTTAATAAGACGATTATCATCGCAGCATCATCGCACTATCTTAATTAAAATAAATGTATAGCGACATTTTCAACGGTACAAGGACTACTAATCAATGGGTCAGAATTTGGCTAATCAAAGGAGCAGCGCGACGTTTTGGCTAGTCTGAGAAAAATACTACAGTTCGAAAAGATCCTCCTGTATATAAAGAAGTTTTTCCGGTAGTTTACTTATGTAAGTGCAACTAAAGTAAAGTTAGTTGACGACACTGGGAATTAATTATTTGCATATGGAAATGTTGACTTAACTTAACGAATCTTCTTAAGAAACTTCGTGAAACTTTGAGTGCTAATCTTCTATTTATGCCTGAACGCAGTAGCATCAAGTCGCATTTGCCAGTATTAACGACTAGCAATCAAAATGTCTTAGTAACATCCAAACGTGAAAGTTTAAGTTTACTGTAAGTTACAATAAGAAGTCCCTATACTTCTATTTGTTAAACTACGGTTTCCTTGAAATAAGACAGTACATGAAAGTACGTTCCAAGGTGTGGGAAGAGGAGATTAACGCAAAGAAAGGTATTCAAATAATCAGAGAGAAATTAAAAAAATTCTTAGGCCTCCTTTTTGTTTTGTTTTGCCAAAAATTTGGCATTGCATAGTCTCTTGGTTTGAATCTTGATAGCGCTAGAAAAGATTTAAATATCTTGAAGTTTTTCTAGACTTCGACGTAACCTTTCTATGGCAAATTCTGGGGAATAAACCAGCGTTGGAGTATGCAACCTTGTTGTAGCCAACCAAAAAGCTTTAAACAAATACCAAAATCAAACTAACTGGGATTCAAAGACCGGCTTATTTGGAAATAACAAGCGCTGCAAGAGCGACTTATAAGCAACAATAAAGATCCTGCTGAATCTTTTTTGTTGGATTTTCTGATACAAAGGGAGACGACAAAATCCTAGCATAAACTCCAAGACACAGGTGACTTACGAATGATAGACCCAGATCACTGCTTAATTTGTGATCATGTCTTTGGCGTAAATTCAGACCATGCTACCACAGAACCACAACCTAAAGAAAAATCTCCAGGCAATCATTAACACAATACTGAACTAATCTTGCCATCTGATAGAACGATCTGGTTTATAGATAGATCAAAAACTTTGAATGGTATTGGAGCATGAATCTGTAAGATTTAGGTGTACAGTGGTCATGGAGACAATGAATAAACCGATCGATTTCCTTGGAGAAGCCAGAAGCACATAAATCAAAGAACAACGCTGCCATATCTGGACTAATTATCTCAGAAATAGGCACGTGAAGTAATTAATGTATAAACTGTTAATGGAAAGATGAGAAGCTTTTTTCAACGAGCAAATCTCAGCTAAAAACCACAGTAGGGTTATTCACAAGTCACTTTCCTGTAAGCAATCATTTTCACAATATGAAACTGTTTAAATGGTGATCTGTACTTCAGGCTTATATGGGGGGAGACACTGAAGCAGTGAAACATATCTTACGATATTTCGAGATACTGCCTAAACAAAAAATTGCCTACCTTTCATTACAATGAGCAAACAAACAAAGTAAAAAATTTACGAATAAGATTTTAATACTGAAAGTGTACTGGCACTGCATGTGGTATGTGTGAACACTAAATGTTTAAATCTAACTTTCCTTTGTGTATAATAAAACACATAATAAAAATAAAATTGAGTGCTTTCTTGTAATTTTATTTATGTTAGTAAAATATTTAATAAATTCTTTTTAGATTAACAAATATTTGTATGTTAAATGCTAATGTTACTTAACTCCATACCAATTCTTTAATACTTCCTAAAGATTGATTTATCCAAATACACATTTAGAAGTCTTAGGCTTGATTGGTCTCTTGAGTTCGTCTGAGCAAAACTGTTCATCATTCAGTAACCAGTCTCTATAACTTTCTACTTTGAATTTCAATTCATCTAAAAGAACAATAAGTATGTTGTAATGACACTGATATTTATTTAGTGTACCTATTCACTACTACCTGATATTTCATTACAATATTCTTGTTCCCCACCATAATCTTTAGGAAAGATTGAGCGGGGTATGTCATGGTAACAATCATCTACGTTACTATAAAAATGCATCTAAAATTTATTACAATATTACACAACCAATACAACAACATAACAATTGTTTTAAGTACCCTCTCTTTTAGTTTTTCATCTAAGAATATCTTGATCACACTGTAAATAGCTCTGAAAAAAAATGGAGTGTTTATAAAATAAACAGCTTTAAGTCTTATAGGATAGGCCGATAGAAGGCATTTTGCCAGTTTTTTCAAAGAACTGGGAGTAATTTGAGTTACATATCTATAAGACATGTCTTTTAAGTCGACAATTAAAGACATTCCCGCAATTCTAAAATTTAGATCTTCCAAAGACAAAATATCGCAGACCATAAACATACATTTTGCGTAACTCGTAACAGAAACTTTTTCTGGATCAGCACATGCTGCACGGAAAAGCAGCAATCGAGGTCCTGCAGGACCTACAGTTTCTGGCAAAACCGTAATAATTCTAGAACAGGTGTATTAAGCAGATGTTATTGTAGAGAAATTAATATTTACCTCCCGTTCAGTATTTCTTGAATTTGTGGTACTAATGGATCTCTATTAGAGAAGTATTCCGGTGCTAACGTCTTACAGGTATAAAATACCTCGATTCTTTCTTTTGTTTTTTCTATGTCGTATTCATTTACTCTCAAAAAGTTTATTAGTGATTGTTCATCTGAAAAAAAAAAATGTACAATTTGTGATGTAATTTGTTAGTAATCCGTAGAGCACTTACCAGTTCTAGCATTCAAATGAGGTTGGCTATCGAGCCATTTTCTAATTTGATTTATATTGTCTTGTATCTTACTTGGTACTTCATTTAGCTCTTTTTCGGCTTTCTGTTGAAGTTCTTCGCAACCAATAGGAAACGGCATGTTTGTTTGTAATTCTAAAACAAAAATAATACTAACAAAATTTCGCTGTAAACAAGTAATGATCTTAACGTAAGTATATTGTAACGGTCTTTTTGTGGTTATTAGCCCGCCACATGATTAATTGTACGGTATATCATCTTTCTTCCGTGTGAGACACCCGGTATTTACTAAAGTTCCTTTGACAATTGATATACGCTTTCAAATTCTGGGGGAATGCAACACGCAGGCAGGACATAAAGATTCGACACGTGAGAGTGTGTGGTGATCTTCACCTAAGAATTCCGAGGAAGGTTTTCTCTTTGTTGTTTGAAAACCCTTTTTTAAAAAAGAGGTAAGTTAATTATCTTTTCTTTCATCTCTTACGGGTTCGTTACTAACGATGGTCTCTTTTGTCTCCAGTTTTTTTATTTGGTTGTGGAAAATACGAGTAATTTCAAAAAATAAAAGTTGCACCCGAGTTGCCCTGCGTGCTTTTCAAGAAGCGGGGTTAAATTTAATTGGATCTGGCCGTAGCAGTGAATGCTGGGAACAATTCAGTTTCACCGTCATCCATACGCAGAATATTATAGGAATCTATTCTGGCAGTGGACTGTCAACCCAATTTGAGAATCTCTCCGGCTCCTCGTTAGCGAATAATTTAATTCAGTTAAATTTGGTTATTCTTTAATCCATTACAAAATTTATCTTTGCTTAGTAAAAAAAAAATTAGAGTAACCTCACCAGATTTATTAAGGATCTTTTATTTAAAAAAAAAGAAAGAAAAGCTCGCTTTAATTCAATTTTCTTGTTGACCTTTATTTTTTATTTTTTGTTCCTATCATTTAAAGTTTTGATAAATGCACAATTCGGATGTAATTGATGATTATTTATTTTGTGTTTCCAGTTTTTTAATTTTTTCTCTCAGCAAGCAATTTCGATCGAAAGCTGCTTCCTGCATTTTATGGTAAGACTGATTCATTCCTTATTATCCGATAGTTAATTTGAATTTGTTTTTTTTATGTTTATTAAATTTCAGTATACCTAAATAATTTCAAGTTTTTTTTAGACTTCTCATTTAATTACATTTTCCTTTCAATTTTTTAATTTTGCGATATCGGAGTTTGTTTCTTGCAGTACTCCGATGTGTTAAATTTTTCCTTTTGCCTTGAAACAACTTGAGATTATTTGTTGTGTGTGAGTACAGATAACCTAGTTTATACTTTTATATTTTACTTTGATAATTTTTGTGTCATATATTTTTGCTATTATTTTCTTATTTTTTTAATGTTGCTTTGCATTTGGTTTATTCATTTTCCTGTTTATAATTAGTCCTTTTAGTACATTTTTTGGTTGCAATTTGTTAAAAAGTAAGGATCCTGTATTCTAAATTTTGTTTCAAATTCTGTAACTACGGTTATCTGTTTTAGTTTTTTTATTCATAACCGATTTATTGTTTTAAATTCATATAATTTTTTTGTATTTTAAGTATAAACTTATAGATCATTATTCCATTTAATCTTGTTTGCGTTGAAATCTGTTTTACTGGTTACTTCAAAAATAAACCTTTACTTTGTAATTTTTACCAGCCTTGTTTATTTCAATATACGTATTTGGTAAACTAATATCAGGTGTTTTATTGTAAGTATAATCTTAGCCGTCCCTCACCCAAAGCCTACCCCCTGGCCTAGCTGGCCTAGGACCTTGAGATCCTAGTTGTAAGTCATATTATTACTGTAACGCAGGTTTACGTTACAATATTCAGAGGATCAAAATATGGAGAGACAATTAAAAATCTTATCTTTCCCCACGGATTTAATTTAGACAAAAGAAAAATTGTCACTGTAGCTTTGAAGCGATAAAAGAATGTTAACTATTCATCATTTTTATATATCAAATTCTATAATGTTGTTGATTCTATGCAGAGTGGTGATAAAGTTCGGAACAAAATTTATAATTTGGTTATATTAAAAAGTTTTTCTGTTCTGTTCTTGCGCTATGATGTCATCATTTTTTTACAGATTTTGATTGACATTTCCACTGGTTGAATGATAATTAAAACGTCTAGTTATATAACAATTTTTTTGAGAAAATTACTTATTACATTTAATAACATCAACATTTGTTCTCAGTAAAAGTTACTACTAATGTAGCGTCACTTTCTAAAAACTAGAAATTTGAAGATTTACTTTTAGGAATGTGACGTCACGTCAAACCTTCAGAGAAAAAGGGGCTTGCTTTTAATCTCTTTCAAACGTACTTAATATTTCTTTAGAAATATTCTAAACGTTTACACGTTGTAAATTTTTGTAGAAGTTAAAGAATTTTGCTTTCGTCTAATGTTATCTACTTTTATTGAAAACGCCGAAAGCTATAAACCTCACTCCTTTGTTATGCACAAGAACAGATATAAAAGCTCGCCGTTATCTACAGGGACATAATTATCATTATAGTTCGCACAAGATTTAACAACACAGTTCCTCGACAGTTGTAACAGTTTGTTATCCTGTTTATTAAGTGTTAATAAATAATGTTAATTATTTTATAATTTTATTTATTATAAACAACGGTACAAACATTATCAACTCAACCATGGCTCTTAACATCGACATAACAGTGATATAACGTACATTAATTCGAACTTCTTCACTAAAATTTGGGAATGAAAAAACGATTTGCTGTAATATTGTTTCTGACAAAGCTATTTTTTGCCTTAGCGGGGCTATCAATCGGCATAAGTGTAGGTATTGGGCACGAAAAAATTTTTTTGAATTGGTTCTAGCTCTAGCAGATCTTTTTCCCGATTTGCCTCATCAGTATATCTGGTTTTAACAAAATAGGGCACCTCCTCATTTTGGGATAGAAGTGCGTCTGTTTTTGGATCTTACATGGCCTAGTAGATGGATAGGACGAGGAGGACCAACTGAATTGCCCGCGAGATCTCCGGACTTAACACTTTTAGAATTTTTTTGTGGGGCCACCTAAAGTCAGCAGTTTACATTAATTGACCTAACAACTTAGAAGGTTTAAAACATCGCATTCGAACGGAGATGCAAAACATCGCCTTACAAATGATCGAACGTGCAGTGTAGTCTATACACGATTAGGACAACGCCAATAATGTAAACAGTAAACAATTTGAATGTTTGTGTTAAATCTGATAAATGATTCTGCTTGTTTCTTTTTTAATCTTGAGCGTTATTTTTACTGAGAACAAATGTTGATATTATTAAACTTAATACGTATTTTTCTCAAAAAAATTGTTATCTAAAGTACCAGAAGTTTTTAATTCAACCAGTAAAGAAATCCATCAAAATCTGTAAAAAAATTGAAATATAAAATCGACGTGTTTAAGGGTTTTGCAAAAAAATATAACAAAATCATAAATCTTGTTCCAAACTTTATCATCACTCTGTGTAAAGTACAACATTTGTTGGTATTTTCTGCAGTTGCTTTAGTATGTAACAAAAACTAAAATGCTGTTAGGTAATCTAGACACTTAGGCTTTAAATTGCTGATATCACTTTTGTTATCAAAATTGTATTCTAAAGTCAATGTAAATTGTCTTGTGATTGCTACCAATTCAGCTTTCTGTACACTTTCCTAATTCTTCACCTGCTTTAGACCTAACACCTAACTTGTTTGGCGTTTTAGGCCTCTTTTAGTGTATAAATGACTATTCTATCGACTTGCAAGGTTAATTTTAGAAAAATGTTTTAATATGCATTTTCACACAAGAAAATATTATTTGATAAACTAAAGATTCGTTTCTTATGAGAATTAAATCGCCCAAAAACTTTACATGGTTTAAAATTCACAAAGAGCTTACTAGAAATATTTTGATTATTGAAGTTAAAGTTAAAGACAAAAAGGTATAAGCATACAAAAGGATTTTATAAAATGACGAAATAAAAAATAACTAGAAAAAAGAAAAATTAATTGCCAGTAAATGACTTTAGCTTATTGATTATTGATATAGTTAGTATATATTTAGTACCGTAGTTTGGGGCCAAATTGACAGTTTTATTTTTTATTTTGAGCGTAGAATTTTACTCGTTAGTTAAATTTTCATGTAAAATTAGTATTCCTATTGTCTTCGTATTTTAAATAGATTTCCACACACAGAACATTAACATAAGTCGAAATATTTGCAATATAGAAGAAAAAGAAACTGAACAATTTCATACCTTGTTTGGGGCGAATTTGATCATGCTTGTTTTATAACACATAAATGTTGCAGAAAAGATAGGATATTGATCAATCTGACCCCGGTTTAAATATGTTAGTTGGTTTAGGAAATATTCTGCTGAGAACTAGTCAGGCTCAAATTGATCACTAGTGTGAAACTGATCAATTCTTAAGCGCTTTTTGATTACTACAGAAGAGACTGTTATATGCAAAATTTGCTTTATATTAAGACAAAGAACGAATACATATTACGTAATACAAAAAAGGCACTCTTACATCGTATATATTAACAGAAACAAATATTAATCAGTATTGGAAACTCAGTGAAACATTATATCTCTTTTACATCATTATTATTTTTGAATGTCTAAATATCTTCACCATCACAGTTTTTTAAATCAGGATTTGGAAGAACAGCTATAATGTCACCATTTCCAATTATAAATTCGTCATTCTTTACAGCTTTGAATATATTTCGTGTGCTATTCACAGACTTCATACCCAGTACTACAATTCCTTCATCTGTTGATTCTTCAATTATTGCAACATACCTATATGTTGTCTTTTTTCTACTTCCTCCTAGTACTTTAACCAACAAATATGTTCCTTTTTCTAAATTCTTATTTGCCGAATAATATTCAGATTCGTCTCCGGTTTCCTCAGTAAGCTCGTTGTCAGAATCGTCGTGTAGTTGTAGTTCTGTTTCATCTTCTGAAGTTGATTCATTAGGAGCGGTTACACTTTTACCTGGTTCTACTTCAAGTCTTTGTCTTTTAATGTTCCGTCTTGAAGGTGTAGCCGTGAATCTTTGTTGTTGTAAGTAGTTTACTAAAACATTGTTAACAGAATTATTGTCAATGTCATCTTCTCCTGGAATCTTATTTAAAACTCGTTTTGGATCTAAAGGTATGATTCCAGTGGCTTTAAAAGAAGCGATTAAATCTTTGTTAATGGCAAAGGTACCACCTTCCCCCTTTTTATCCATTTCAATTAGAGAGCTAGCTAGTAATTGACCAAAATATTTTTTATCGATTGATGTATAAGACGGATGTGACTGCTTCCATCTACATAAAGTTGACCTTCGCGATGTCTTAAATGCTCTAAAAAACTCCACATCTAAAGGTTGTGTTAGATGTGTAGAGTTTTTTGGTAAACAAACAAAGGCAATATTGTTATCTTCACATAACCGCAAACCTCATTGGTAAAATGGGATGATAAACTATCACCCAGCAAAACTTTTCTACCTTCTAGTTCTTTTGCATGAGGTAGAAAACATAAAGTGAACCAGTCACTAAATGTTTGGGCGTCTATCCATCCATGATGTGTGCGATTATATCTAGACCCTAATGCACAACATCTTTTGTTGCAGCAAGGACGCCCTTTGGGGCCGTTCTCCGTCCACTGAACCCACAGCTTTTCAGATTTATAAATAACGTATGGAGGTAACAAATCGCCTGATGCCGACCCACACATCATTACAGAGGTAGCGCTTTTCGTAAAATTACAAATTTTTTCTGGATATTTACTACCACGCCGAAAGAGCATCTTTTTATTCCCTGGGTTGTCTTGCAAATTTGTCTCGTCGTAATGAAATATGTTGCACGGTGGAACATCTTGCAATGTTTTACGTAAGTTGTTAAAGTAATCTGTTATAGTTTTGTTAGAAACAGAAGCTCGAGAACGTTTAATATTAGCAGCAAGTTTCTTTACAATTGCATTATTATGTCGTTTAATTAGTGAATACACCCAATCATTTCCTGGCAAATTATTTTTAAATGACGTAATAGTACGGCCCTGACTATCCAAATAATTTTTTGCTAATTGCCTTAGATCGGCTGTTTCTAACGGAAATCCCCATTCGCCACAAGTACTTGCAGCAGAAAGAAAAGCTTTTTCTTCGTTAAATGTAAAGACAGTTTGTCCTCCATTTTTTCTTATATGACATCCATGGTACTTATTGTGTAGTGTATGTACCATACGATATTTTGTATTCTCTAGCAGCTTTACGCAAACTCCAACCGCTTTCAATTACTTTTGATAAAGCCTGCTCGACATTCTCGCTACTGTAGTCTTTGTATTTTCTGGCACCTAATTTTCTCTTATATACACGTACCATTGTATTTACATTAGTCTAAAATAAAAAACAAATAGATACAGCAATAGAAACAACAATCAGCTAAGTAAAAAATGATGGGGCCAAATTGATCAGTGATCAATCTCACCCCTCATGTGTGATCTATTTGACCCCGCCATCTTAGTCGCAAAATTCCCGCCAATGTGAAAAGTTTTCCGCTTTTATAATCTACTATTCGGGTTAACGATAGATCAACTAAAACGTATATTTTGCGAAAATTACAAAAAATATTCTCAAATAATACTTACCAATGAAAGTTCCTAAGTATGCAAAAGGTGTCAATTTCACACTATAAATTTCTAATTTTACAGAAATAATTGACAAAATGATCAATACCATAATGCACGTCTCACAACTGAACCATCACTCATTGAATGTAATAAACGCAAGCGCAAACAAAAGGGTAATTATGGTATTGTATTTGAAAATACTTGGCGGGGAACTAGTGATCAATTTCGCCCCCGGAAGTCAAATGCGCCCCAAACTACGGTATAGTTACACTTGTTATTTACATTGTGGCTTATGGCGCAACCTATTGAAGGGGCGATATTTACCCTAGGACGATTATACAACCAAACAAATGCTTACTGCGTCACATAACACAGAGAATTTAGAATCATTAAGTTGCTATTACAAAAAATACAGACAAAAGAAGAAATATGGGTAAGTAAAAGTAAAAAACACAATTTGCTGCAAAAGCCCGATTTTGGAAGTTATCTTATGTTGCAAAATACTTACCTAGTAGAAAATATAAAACAAAAACTGAAATCACGTAAGCAGTACTAATTTCTTAAGCATTTGAAACTGATCTTGTAATCTTGTTACACTTTCAAACGCACGTCAATCTTTTTTAAATAAAAGAATAATAATTATTGTACAACACTTTTCTAACATTAATGAAATATCTCTAGACCGATAAAATTTGTAAAGAAACTAAACTATTTGATGCATTTCTAAAACTGGTTTTAGATTAGACTTAATTAGGTACCTATCTTAAACGTTACATGAGTTAATTACCTGGTTTGATTGCGTTTTTAGAACGCAAAAGAAAACTAAAACCAAATATCTAGTAATGGAATTGTGATAATATTTACACAACTACAAACTGAAACATATGTAACTTAGATTTTCTTTTTTACGTAAATAAAGTATGGCCTCAATGGTGTCCATAGGATATATATACATATTTACCTGTCAAATCTGAAGACATGACGTCCTTGAATGACTTAATTACTTCTTCGTTTGTGGTCTCATTTACTTAATCCTAATGTAACAATCCGATACCGACGCGACGGCGCCATAAATAGCTTCAGGAATTATTATAGTTTTAGATTTTTAATTTGAAGCTGCAACATTTGCATTTTGCAGAATTTAATTCAATCGAATTAACTTGATACTTACCTATAACAAACAAATAAACTTGGCATTCATAATTTAAAAACGCAAATCAAGATATTTTTCTTAACGAAACAAGCTTTTAATAACTCAAAATTTAAAACTCATTTAGACTGATATTGTTTCAGCTTGAAACAACTCCAGAAATTAAGTAAATGATTAAAACATCAACAGTCTAGACACTTCTACCTAGCAATAAAATAAAAGATCTTATGTGTTTTTATCAGCAATCTTCGCATCTAACTGATTAGGAAGTATAAAAGGAGGAATGGCTTTATATACGCCGTTCATGTTACTGTAAAGATGAAACTAAAAAAAATTATTAATTGCAAACATGGCCTTTCGAGTTTGTATACGTAAATTTAATTAAAAATAATCTGAAAAATATTTCCCAAGTAGAAGACTATATTCTAACGAAATGTAAACAGACGACATGATAAAAGATTATAATGACACCATTACATTACACATTACACGATATCAGTTTTAAAATTATACAGGGTGTCACCAAAAGGTTAGGACATAGCTTAACTGCAGACTCCTGGAATAAAAATAAAAAGATTTAACCCAACTTACCTATATCCAAAATCGTCTCGTTAAGTCGGTACAACGCATCAAAGTTTTTTGAAAAAAAACTAATTTTGCGTATAAAAATAGTAGACTTTGATCGATTTTTATAATTTTTGGAATGGCATGTTTTGTGACTATAAGTCACGTTTCGGGATGGTTTTGGCCTTAATTAGTAAGTTGTAAGTGTTAAACAAAAATATCGCAGTACAAATTTGTTGATAACTTTTTAGTGTCTAAGCTGAGAACTTTCAATTGTTTCTTCCAAAAAGATATTTTCTTTAGAAACATTTTTTGTGTCTTTGTAATTTTTGATAACGCTTAAGGTTAAGTCAAAAAGAAATCCATCTAAATCTGCAATTCCACCTTGCCCAGCAACAACAGAATTATCATCTTCTATGCATAAAACATCCAGGATCATAAGCATTGTTTTCATTAGACTTATAAAATCTACAACTTTTGGATCAATAGTGTTAAAACGAAATATTATTAAGCATGGCCATGCACGATCAACGGTTTTTGGTAAAGATAACATAAATCTAAAAAAAAAACAAATTTACTTAGAAATTCCACAGTATTTCGTTTTATTACGTCCTTACCCTTTCTTTGGGGCTTCTTGAATTTCTGCATGTAATGGATCTCTGTTAGAAAACAATTCTGGGCTCAATGTTCTAATAGGGTAGAGTGAATCTAACCTTTCTTTCGTTTGCTGAAGACTATACATCCACGAAGGAAAGCTATTAAGTAACCATTGATCACCTGGAATCAAATACAATAAAATCGAGGTATAGCGATTCTTTTTCTGAATAAGCAATTTTGTTCAGGGCCGGCGGAACATGATTTTCCCAGGTTTGGAGTGCAAAAAAGGTCGTTACACACATGTAAACCAAACAGGCGCAAGGGTGCAGAAAAGCGATTTAAACGATTAAAAAGTTCTTTTATTGTGTATCATTTATAAATAAATAATAAATATACACTAAATAATAAAATAATAAGAAATAAAGAATATACAGGGTGTTTACTAAACATGCGGCAAAAATCCAAGGAGTTACTCCTTGGGTTATTTTAAGATTTTTTGCCGTTGGATGATTTTCGGAAAGACGCTTTATTTCGGAGATACAGGGTGATAAAAGCTTTTCGAAAGAAACAAAACTTTATTCATATTACATGTAAAGATTCTTGATCTACAAAAACTGCTGAAAATGGCTACCACCAGCTAGGATGCATGCATCCAAATCTCCTCTTGTTGACTGCCGAACTTTTCCAAAAATACCAGGATTGTTTCTTATTGCATTGCATCCCTCAATTACCCGATTTCTCAAATTTTTTTCATTTTCCACTGGAGTAGTGTATACTAATGTTTTTAAATACCCCCATAAATAAAAATTCAAGGGATTTAAGTCTGGGGATCGAGCAGGTCATAAATGAGACCCACCTCGATCAATTTAGCGAACTTCATATGTTGAATTTAAAAATTCACGAGTAACCAGACTAAAATGTGCTACTGGTGCACCATCGTGCATAAACCATATTACATTGCTCGTTGCCAATGGTACATCCTCTAGGACCCAGGCAGTAATTTTTCCAAAAGCTTTTGATACACCTCACTGGTAAGTCTTCCTGGTAGAAATACCAGTCTAATTAGCCAGTCACCCACAATTCCAATCCAAACGTTTAATGAAAATTGATATTGAAAACAATCTTCAAGTACTGCACGTGGGTTTTCTTTAGCCTACAGATCGTTATTATAGAAGTTCCTAATTGAATTTCTGGAGAAATCTGCTTCATCAGTAAAAAGAATTAGCTAGTTAGAAACTAGTTAAGGAATTTGAATCATAGTTTGCAGAAGCCATTGACAAAATGCCGTACGTTGAGAAAAATTAGCAGGACTAAGTGCTTGAATGTGGTATGGATTCAAGCCGTTTTGCTTCAAAACTTTCCATACAGTCCTATTACTCACATTCAACGTTTGCTATTTTTCTGGTAGATGCATCTTCCTCTACCATGTTCAGCACATTTTTTCCAATTCTACCGTTGTTACTGCTGTTGGCCTTCCTGGTCTTTTATTTCGTTTAAATGTGCCTGTTTCATGAAGACTTTGAAAAGAAAGAACATGACAAATGGAAATTGTTCACTGTACAACCGCCTGGTCTCTAACGAATTTCCATTGACAAGTTCATACATAAAATGCATATCTGTCATCTCGGCGTTCGTACAGCCATTCATATTAGAAAGCTTCACTAACAGAAGTTTAAGTATCAAATGAAAATACGCGACGCAATCAATTTTGACAACTTTCAAAGAGAGAAAATGTCACTATGGAAACGATGACAAGCACAATGGAAACGTATTTCTGGACATTTCTTGTACTCCGTAGGCCCAGTGCAGTACACCGTAGTTTCACTTTGCTCTTATCGTCCTGTATCTCTGAAACAAAGCGTCTTTCCAAAAATCGTTAAAGGACAGAAAAATCTTAAAATAATCCAAGCAACAACCCCCTGAATTTCTGCCGCATGTTTAGTAAACACCTTGTGTATATTAATCGACAAAAACTGAAAATTAAAATACGAAATTTTTAGGTATGGAACTCCATACTAAAAACACCTCAAGTATGGAGTACTCCATATTCACCATATGCCCTCTGCCGGCCCTGATTTTGTTCCACCCTAACGAAATACCGACATTCATTGGATCAGTCAGTTTACCTGCATCCCTCTTTTGTAGATCGGCAATTACATCAAACAATTTCTTTAAGAGATCTTTTTTCTTTTAGAACACAATGTGCAACTATTGCATAAGTAAAAATGTTCTGATAATTTATAAAATTTATTATCATTTTTTATGTTTAATTAGAATTTAAAGTTTTTAGTGTAAGATATTTTTAAACATTTTTGAGAAATTACATGTTTGCTTGGGGATTACTGCTTAAATTTTCAGTGTTATTTACGTCCTGTTGTTAAGCCAGTTCGCTCGTTAAAATTGCCTGGATATACTTCGAAATACGTACAAGTTCACTGTAAAATTAGTTTCTGAGAAAGGAAAACAGATGAACGGAAGTAGGTTAGTGTTAATTGTTGCGGTATTTGTCGGAATTATTTATTTAGCTTTACACTAGAAGCAACCTGTACAACTTGAAGACCTCTGTACTTTATATATTGAAGTGGGAATCTAAGTAATTACACTATATATCTTGAACACTAAGTTTTGTACCTGGCCCTCGAATTGAACAAAAGAGTTTAGTGAGAGGGAAAACAGTTTCCCGGATAATTTAGATGTTTAACATACTCGTATTGATATTGACTACTTAGCGGATTCGTCATAAATTGACTTCGATAACAGGCTTAGAATTATAGCACAGAAATTATAAAACACATTCTGGTCAGTTAGTGGAGAGTGCTGCTATCTAAATATATTGAACCCCTGTCTATGTTGAAGGGTTACAATTGAAACCTCGAGTGTTCAAGATAGGCACATTGCACTGTATTTATAAACTGAAAACTCTCAATGTCTTGTCAGTGCATGTTGCTTTATCTTATCTGTATAAATATGAAGAAAGAACACATGCAGATAGCAGCACGAGTGAGGTGAGTCAGTAATTCAGATGAGTAATGCGCTTAGCGTACGCGCATTAATATATTTAGCAGGTCTATCATAAATTGGTTTTCGAGATCAGCAAGGCTGGTTATCACAATATCGCTTGTAGTTATGAAAAAGGCATTTTATTCCTACAAAGGTGTAAAGATTTACTAGAACTTACTGTGGTTTATCCACAGGCTACGATATAATAGTACATTCGTTTCATAACTAAGCTCCTAATTCTTAAAGATACATCTAAGGTAAATATTTTGGTGAGTTATACACGTGGCATTCTTCTAGTCACACCTATCTTCACTGAAAACTAGTCGTAGCATTCATCTGCAATTTTAAATGATACGTAGCACTATACCTGATTTATACTTCAAATTTTCGAATATGTTTGATATCTTCTTCAGTTCTTTCGGGCATTTCGTTAAGTTAATTTATCGCTTTTAATTGAAGAGCACTAGAAACTTTGCAGATAGGCATATTTTATTGTGAAATTCTATACCACGTTTCTGTAACAAATAAAGCTAGATATTACTTCGTACACAAGATTTACTATTTTTTTTATTGTCAGGAATTTTTTTTAAATGGAGTTCGGACTGTTTGGCAATCACTTTTTATATTAACATTATTGATATTAATTTCTTTAGCCCAGGGCTCATATGCATTTGCATGACGGTTTCGTACCCTTGTACTCAAGGAAACTGGTACAAATTTGTAAAAAGCCTTTTTTTACTTTATTAAGCTTTTATTAAGTTCCAGTTATAAGTCACAAGCAAAATTGATTTTCCTTCAATCTGTCCAGTAATATTAAGTATAAATCTAAACGCATTTGCTGTTTACTCCCCAAGCCTCTCACATATTGACTTATTGAAAGTCTTGGTGAAGTAGTACCTGAAAACATTTATTCTGCCTGTAATATGCAGCGTATTTTAATGTTGGACAAAATTGGCTAATAGACATTTTTGTATTAATTATAAAATTAATTATAAAATCTTTCACTTTTATAGGAGTCCAATAGAAATTTCAATTGCATGATTGCTTTAAAGAAAATAATTACCAAACTGGTGAAATTATTTAAACAATGCCTTTATGGAAACATAAGATTAAAAGCGTTTCCAGATAAAAGATATGCATAAGTTTTATATTAATTTGATGTTTACCTGGTTAATTTAGGAGAGTGGAATTTACATATAAGAAATTCTAATTTATTGCGCATTGAACTTGAAACTTCAATATAAAATGTAAATCAACTTTCAGAAAAAAAACCGATATATTTATTATTCCAATGCTTTTTCTTTAAAATAAAAACAATTATTAGTAAAACTGGTTTTCCATTAAGGTTAATTGTTTTTAGTGCCATAATTAATTTAATTGCTTTTATCATACAAAATAATTTTATTTTTTATCTAGTAACTTAGAAAATACGACCTTATACTAATTAAAGTGCTAAGTATTTTTCTTAAAGAAATGAAGTCTTTTAAAGTTGCTGCAATTTGCGAAATAGAAGTTAAACAATTTTACTTTCCTGAAGATTCTTTTAGTTTGTTAATGATACAGAGTGATTTTGTAAAGTCTTTGTAGTAGAATTTATCTTTAGAGAACATACCACGAAGCCTAAATCCAGTGGTTAATCTTCTAAGTCAGAAATTTCATTTTCTACTACTTACCTCATAAATTTCGCAGAATTAATTCAGATAAATATAAGTATACAGCAGACAAAAAGTAATTTATTCACATAACATTGTAATAAGTTTCTACGATAATGCATTCTGTGAGTACATAGGGTATTATAAAGGCTCTCGGTCAATTATTACAAAAAAACAGATTATTTCATTAGAAAACTGAACTGAACTAAATTATATGGGTTTTAAATCTTTGAACTTGATGATATCTTTTTATAGTTGAGTTTCCTGCAGCTGTTTACATATAAAATCCAAAACACTAACCAAACAAAAAATCAAAATTATCAAACAAAAACAACCAATAGACTATAATTTACTCTACGTCATCGAGTACAAGAAGAAATTGCATTTGTAATGAAATAAAAAATAAAAAACATGGTATGCCTAAAATTCACTGGCCGGGTTCGAAGTGAACAGGCATTTCCGATACGATTTCTGACAGTTTAGTTAAGTCATAAGGAACACGGATGGCAACATTACCATGAGGTAGAACTCGATTAGTGGCAGACGCCCTTTCTTGTACTTAGGAGCAAACACCCACGAGCAGCATATAAATGTTGTAAGAATCTATACTATACGGGGACGAACTGAACCATCAGAAAGTACAAATTCTTTCAAGAGTTCGGTAGTTCTGTAAGTTGATCTAGGTCCTAGGACCATTGGATAAAAGGACTGTTATAGTATTAAATATGAGCAAAGTTTATTGATGTCTTGCTCTTGAAACTGCGTTTCTCAAAAACAAGGAGTGAAACAAAAAAACAGCTAATTGTTTGAGCACTCACGTAACTTATCTCCACTTTCTAGCTTTATCAGAAAGCACCTACAGTTTAACAGTTTCGATTATTAGTCTAAAGATTCTATTCCAAACACTATCATGTGAAATTCAATTTTATTCTATCAAGATTTGAGCTATAGTTGTAGTAGGTATTAAGTTAGCACGCCAGAGTTTATGACTGGATAAAGGTTTTTATATTTAAACCTTACGGTAAACTCAACATTTTAATGAAAGTGAAACAGAAAACATCAGCAAGGGATTTTGTCTCTGTTCTTCTCAGTGTTTATTTTTGTTCCTCATTAGATTACACACGAATTGGATTCATAGTCATAACTCAATTATGGTGAAGAAGAATTCTCAGGTGAGTTGAGTAATACTGATCATGGGAACATTTTCTAGCCAGGTGGTGCAAATGTAATGCAAATTTTTTACCAGAAAAGGGACTGAGGGATGTTTGACTAAATATCTAATGGAAGTAGGCGTTTTTTGAAATTGATATGTTTTAGATTTTCTTGTAAACGACATTCTAAAATAGGTTCAAGTTCTTGTCAACCAAATACTCCATTATGGGCTGATACTCAAGAACGCTAAGTCCTGGGTTAAACATTGTTTTGACAGTAGTTATTGATACAGTTAGTTATATAAAAACCAGACCCCTAAAGTCAAGGATCTCTGCTGCTCTTTGTGAAGATGGGGGAGCTGAACATAAAATTACCGTTGTTTTATTCTTCATTCAGATGGTTGTCACGCGATAAGGTGATACCGATACTCTTAAGCACGGAGGGTCATAAGCATGCGGCAGAATTTTACAAGTTATTTTTAATAAAGCTCTCCTTCTTAATAAACGTATTTGAAAAACTTAATTCACTCAATCTTCAACTTCAGAGAAATAATACAAATATATTTGATTTTCCTGAGAGGGTCAAGACTTTTTAAGAAAATACAGTTATAGAATAACAAACTAAAAAAAACTGGTTTGAGATTTTTTCCACGATGTGTGAATCTATTCAGTTATCCGCCGGAAGAGAATCATAACAAAGTGTTGCTAAAGACAGTAGACGACCATTTAGAGAACCTGAGTACTAGTTTCCGCAAATACTTTTTTTGCAGGAGACATTAAATTGTGTGACTGTAATGAGTAATGAACCTATCGGCCTATCGCTGCAAGAAGAAAAGCAACTGACAGATCTTTCTTCAAGTAGCTCAAAAAAATCAAATTTTGTTAGTAAGTTCTTGATGTCTTGCAATTATTCTCTTATTAAAGCAAAAACGCTTCGGATACTGTTACCTTTTCCCACTCCTTACCTGTGCAAAATTAGTTTTTCTGCTGTAGCTGCTTTTAAATCTAAATATAGAAATAGACTTCAAATAGAAACGGAGCTTAGAGAGATAGGCTGTGTACTTCAAAGCAGGCATATGTTATTCATTAGATCCATGCCGTAGAAATGTTTATTTATTTTAATGATTTCGTTGTGATTATTTTTTGCGTTAATAAAAAAATATATCTGATGCTTTGTCTTGTTCATTTATTCGAAGGCATTTATTAGTCGCTGCTGTAGGAAACCCGATAAGATCTATGACTACATATTCATTAAGCTGTTGTTTAATTATTGAAAATCTGATGGTCGCCCAACAATATCTTTACAGCATAAAACTAATAGCCAGACGTTGCGCTATTTCTGCACCTTCCCTACACTGGCACGCAGCCTCCGATTGGGCTACGCCGCGCTACAGAGCTCCTATTCTTTTAACCCTCTGGAAGTAACAACGGATACGGTCAATCGGCGTCTTGTTTGTTTAAGAAAGTATCGGGCTTTGTTTTCCATCAACCGTTTTAAAAAAGCTGGGTACCACAAAATGATTTATTATTTGCCAGCAGCAGATATAATGTAAAAATGTTTTGTGTAGTTGAATTTTTTGACCATATCAATGTTGTTGGTGACCTTAGTGGCGTTTTAATTTTTGTTTGTAACTGAACAAAAACAGTAAAAATATTTAAAGGTCTTTCTTCCAGTTGTGAATGTATGAAGAGAAAGAAAATGCGTTGTTACTCTAAAATTATAACCAAAGGAAAAAATGAGTGACTAGCAAATAGGTCTTCCAGGTCAGGGGGTCTCAAAGAGACAAATTAAGGAAGCAACTTACAATTGTATTTCATGGAAGGCTACTGTATTGTTATTTTTTGTAAGTTTGCGGTTTTGATTTTAGACACTTTTGTTTTACACCTTTTGAAAGCTTTAACATAAAGTCATTGGTCTGGTTCGTCCATAGGTAAGGTCAATGGGACGGTAAGCGGTGGAAGCGGAGAAAACGTCACTTTCTTTGGTTGGGGATTATTGACGGCAACCCGCAGCAACTGATTATAGTGTCTTTTCAGACAGTAGCCCTTACTATCGAGGTTAAGGGTTATAGTCCCTGTACGCGGTCTCCCACGCTTAACTGACAAGCGCTGGTAGGTCTGGCGTGAGATTTTGTTGATAGCTTCAGAGAGTCAAGCTTAATACGTATTCTTCTTTTTGAGTATAGTTCTGATGGGGGCCACGAACTAGAGGCGTTGATTTGCAACGTAGTAGGATTTCTTAAACTTTCCTTTGGATAGGTAGGGTAGAAGTTAACATGGCTTGTACTTTCTGTTTGAAAGTTTAGACATTACGTTCTGCCATAACGTTAGTGGCTGGGTGTCCGGGTGCTATAAACTTCTGAAGTATGTCATAGTCTGCGCAGTATTTGGTGAACGTTTCATTTTTAAATATTGAGGCGTTGTCGGAAACCAGAACCGCTGGTAGACGGTGCACAGAAAAGATGTCTTGAAAGTACTGAAGCATTGAATCTATTGTAGGTGCTGTTTTGGAGAATCATACTTCTAGCCACCGGGATTTAGAGTCAACCAAAATGGGGAAATAATGATTCTCATATGGTTCTGCGTAATCTATATGAACCCTTTCAAAGTTTTCTGACAGTTCTTCCCGTGAATGGATGGGTGATTTTGAGGGATGTTTTTCTTGTTTGCACACAGTATTTGCACGATTTTACTAGACGTTCTATGTCCTGGTCTGTATTTTTGCAGTAGACGTATTGCCTGGCAAGCTGTTTCATCTTGGCAATACCTATATGAGTGTGGTGAAGTTCTTGGAGTCTTGATTGCTACAAAGAGGTTGGTATCACTACTTGCTGTCCTTCAAAGATTATATCATTTTGAAGCTAGTACTCAGACTCACAAGTTTCTCCATCCAACAAGTCAGATTTAAGTTTTGAAAGTCGTTCGTTGCGGCAGGTTTCTTCTGCTAATGTTTGATAATTGAGTGTTGAATTTGAGATTTGACAGATGACCTCATTAGAAATTAGACAAACTTCTTCCTCGATAGATGGTTCATCTTCGGATATGAATTCTTGAATAGGATATCTTGATAGAAAATCCGCATTAACATTTTCTTCTGCTTTTTTATGACAAATTTGTAGTCAAAGTTGGTCAGCCAGGTTGCGTGGCGTAAAACTCTTAAAGAAGTCATGGCTGGAAGTTTTGAGTTTTCATGGAAAATGTGAATCAATGGACAGTTGTTAGTGTATAAAATGAATGTTTTTCCGTATATGTAGTAATAGAACTTCCTTAGAGCAAGTACAATTGCCAGAACCTCCCTGTCGAGCTGGCTGTAGTTCATCTCGGTTTTGGTCAATGATCTTGATAGGCTTTTCAACTCCGTCTTCATTGTGAAAAAGCACTTTTGTCATTCCAGTTGAAGACGCGTCACATGCTACTATAATTGGAAGATTTGGGTTAAATGGTGTCAAAACTCTCTCACTAGCAATTTCCGTTTTCAGGTTTATGAATGCTGCTTCACATTTCGAGGACCAGAAGAACTTCTATAGAAGTAATCTCAAAGGATAAGTTAGTGTTGAAACGTTCGGAATGAATTTTGCATAGTAAGTCACCATTCCTAAGAATCTCTTGACATCTTCTCGATTTTATAGTCTTGGTGCATTTGTGGAGGATCTTTTGAAATTTTTCCTTTCTCAATTGCGTAGTCAAGGCATTGGACTTGACTTGAAAAATTTGCACTTTTTTTTATTTAGCTGTAAATCGTACTCTTGCAATCTATTGAGGCAGGCAAGTAAGTTCTTATAACATTCTGATAAGGTTTGACCGTAAAATTATAATGTGGAAATATGCGGCAACTCCATTAAGTCCCGCTAAGATTTTGTTCGCAATAAGATGGAAATCATTAGAAGCAGTTTTGATCCCAAAGAAATAGCTACCTTTGTGTGTAATAATTGTTTGGATTTTTACGCTTTCTTAATTGACTGGCATGTGCATATGGTTTTACTAAATCGAGGAAGCAATAATAATTCATGGTTGCGAGAAGATCATCAATTCGTGGAATAGGATAATGAATGTTCTGCAGTTGAGGGTTTACCCCTACTTTATAATCAACACGCAGATGTACTGAGCCATAAGTCTCTGGCACGACTACCAGTGGTAATGCCCAATCACTTTCTTAAACCTTCCTAATGATTGAACTTTGAGCTCCAGTGCGACTTTCTCCTTCAGGGCGCGCGGAATCTATTTCGCTTTGAAGGCAATTGGCTTGGCTCCTTCCATCAATGTAACAAACCTAGCGTTTAAACTTGTCAAATTTAATGTAGATCAACAGCGCCTCTAGCGGAGAGAAAATCTTTATTGAGCTTAATTTGCGATCATCTTTTGTTTGGTGTCGGTACTTTATCTCACAATCAACTGGCTTTGATAATTGAAAAATAATAATTGCCAGACAATGCATGCTATAAATGTACGCAAATAAAATACTATTGTCATAACAAGTAAGCGTCTTTCATAATGTTGTAGTGATCAATCTGTTTAATGCTATAAATTTTAAAAAAGAAGTTTTATTTCTACCCTATATGCAGAGAAACAAATAAATAGTTATAAATAGCGTTTTACACCACTCTCACTATCAGTAGAATAAATTTATTGATGACAGAAATCTATAAACACAATTTTTTTATATTCCTTTTTTATATGAAATCCTTATTACTAACAATTCCTTTATTAACAACAAATAAACTAGCTTTCGTTATATTATTACAACGTATGCCGTATTACCCTGTATATAGTAATTCTTTATATTGTAAGATTTTTTAATCAATTTCTAATTTTCTGAAAGATCCTTCTACACCCAAAAGATCAGCAGTAGTCTTTGGTTTTCCTGGCCGTTTCGTTTCATCTGAACGGTATTGCTCATCTTCCAAAAACCAATCCCTATAACTTTCCAATTTTTGCTTCCATTCAGCTAGAATCGATAAGGATTTTATAATTATGAAGAAACAGGCTAAAAAAGTAATATAATTTGCTAACCTGCTATTTCATCACAAGAAGGCCCTTCACCGCCATAGTCTTTGGGAAGAACGGAAGTAGGAATGGTTTTATGTACATCTTCCATATTACTGTAGAGATAAAACTAAAAAATAATTAAGTAATTGTTATTTTACAAAGAAATGTGTTTAAAGAAACAGTAAATAAAACTTGCAAGAACGGAAATAACATATATACAATATTTGTACACGTACCCTATTTTTCAATTTTTCACTTAAAAACATTTTCATTAAACCTAATAACGTTTCAGTAAACAAAGGAGTATTTATAAAATATACTTCTTTAACTCTCGTGGGATAAGCAATCTGAAGGCAAGTCATAATTTTTCTCACTAGGCTAGGAGTAGCTTGCATTAAGTACTTATAAGGAAACTGATCTAAGTCTGTAAGACCTGCTTTTCCAGCAATTACGGAGTTGTCATCTTCTACACTCAATACGTCCAATATCATGAACATGGTTTTTATAAAATTTACAAAATCCATAGTTTCAGAATCAACTGCTTTAAAACGAATTAATCCTAGCTTTGGTCCAGCAGGATCTGCTGTTTTAGGTAAGAATAAAATAATTCTAAAAAATAATTTCCCTTATAAATTGCATGGCAGCTTAAATATTATTTAATATACGCTTACCCCCGTTTTAAGATTGCTTGAATTTCTGGTTGTAATGGATCCCTGTTGGAAAACAATTCTGGAATCATTGTTCTAATAGTGTAGAATGCATCTAACTTTTCTTTAGTACGCTGCAGGCTAAATTTACATCCTCGAAGAAAAGTTATTAACCACTGATCATCTGGAATTAATTAAAATATATTAGATTTCTAGCTTAATTAAAGTATTTATAAATCAATGTTTTTACCTATTCTGCATTTTAAATGCGGTTGCTTAGATATCCATTCTCGAATATGCTTGAGATCTTCCTCTATTCTTTCCGGCACTTCGTTAAGTTCATTTTTAGCCTTTAATTGAAGAGCACTAGAAATTGTACGGATAGGCATATTTTATTTTAATTTTGTATCACTTAGAACACACAGTCATAAATAATTGGAAAAATAGAAACCGCATGCTTTACTTTTCAAAGTGGGATATTTATTGTTAAATGGTCTTCCTTAAGCAGTGCTTGAACCGTATCGTAATCAAATCAATGTGTAATATAAAATATAAAAGTGACGGTCTCCGTACTTATGCAGAAGAATAATAAATAGGTAACTTTAAAACCGAAGCCTACCGATGGTTTACATTATTTTGAAGGTCGACTGGATTTTAAATGCGACCAATTCTACATTAGCTGTTTAACAAGATTTTTAAATCGGTTTATAATCTAGAACGTTTAGAAAATAATTATAACAGTAGCTCATTTTTTTTGTTTGTTTAATTATTCCACTTTAGTTTCTAAGTTTGATTTATTTATTTTCCCCTTCTGATAAACTTATGAGTTATGACTACTTCTTTTGTCTGTTTGGTGTAAAATAGCGTGTTATCTCTTATGTTTATTGCTAAGATATCTTTAAGTAATTTTAATGCACAGTGTGTTAAAAATTAAATGCATGTTGGGGGAACTTTAATCGCTACCGCTTTAGTAATAAATTGCTGCATATTAACTGCATCTCTTAATTATAAGGAATAAGCAAGTAATGTAATTACTCTCTTTTTAAGCGCAGCACATTTCAGAGATGTTTGACCTTTTGTTTTATAATATATATAAACTGTTGAATACCTTGAATAACAGTAGAGTGTAAAATGATTTAGAGCAGAGGAGTGCAACTGCGGCATAAAGGACCCAATTTATCTGATAAAGCGTCCTGTTTAATTTAGTAATCATTTAGTTTTTAAGTATTAAAATCAATATTGACAATTTTTTCAATTAGTATTTATTTATTTATACAGTGTGTCGAAAAAGCATGGAATTCTATTGGAAGAATGTTTCCTATAAACATAGCCCTTCGATTCTTATTTTTGTGACTTTGATTGAAATTTTTTATATCTGTAAATAAACACACCAAGAAACAGACATTGGAAAGTTACTTTAAAAAAGTAATTAGTTACAATTACAGTTACCTTATCAAAAAATGTAATTAGTTACAATTACAGTTACTTGATTTTAAAAAGTAACTAGTTACCATTACAGTTCCTGCAAATATGTAACTAAGTTACTTTACCGTTACTATCAGTTACTTTCATTCTGTAGAACCCTTCAAAATTCAAGGTGGTTCTAATTAAGTTTTCTTTTTGTATAAGCTTACCGTACAACTCTTAGAATTACAAAATATGAAAACATGTATTTTCTGAACATCATAAATTAATTTATTTAAGTATGTACAAATTTGTTATAATTAACTTTCAATAATAATTGGTTTTGAAACATGTCATCAGTAAGTTGACATCTCTTTTGCGACAGAACATTTCCTGCAAAGCTAAACAATCGTTCTGCACTGGCACTTGTAGGGAGCGCCGTATTATGTTTGATAAACAATTTTCTTAAAGCGCTACATGAAAATGAATCAGTTTCCTTAGGTTGTTCGCTTAAGAAAATCTTGACTTGTTCATGAGGTGTTTTTTTATGTACATCTGCATTGAATGTAAGACAAAAAAAGTCATTATATTATAAATCTGCGGCTCCACTTGTTTGCATTTTTGGGTTAGGTGAAGAAATTGTTTCATAAACCCAATTTTCTGCTTGTTCTCGTTTCTCACTGTCCTTTAACCAGGCCAACTTGAAGCGTGGATGAACACAGCTTGCCAATATCAGTTCCTTCTCCCACCATATTGACTGAAACCTTAAATGACAAAGAGATTGAAAAGTGAATCTAACACCAATAAAACAATGCCTAAGTCATAAGCACATATATATAGCAATAACCACTAAAAATTTACTGCGATATTTAATTAATACTTAGTAAGTATTTGCGAGTACATAATAATTCAGTATACTTGCCTATATTTAATTCCTTCGAGGAGAACTTGTACTAATAGTTTGCAGTATATTAATGATTTCATAATCTGTGCATCTAATTTATCTTTCAGGCTGTACAAAACAGGTAACAGGTAGCCCATGTACATTCCTTTTTCTTCTTGTAGAATATCTAGGGCAGTTGACAAGGGGCACATTACCTAAAATATTAAATTTATATACTGCAATATCTTCCAACTTAAAACTAATTGATTACAGTTCAAGGTCTGAATATTTTAGTGCCGAATTGTAAAATAAAGAACACTTAAATACTTACTTGGCAGTACTCTTTTATAAACTCTCTTTCTGCATCTGTGAAACGAGGAAGAGCACAGAAATCCATGCATGTATTAATGCTGTCAGGAACATGTGTTGTATGGTTATTTATCTGTAGCATTGCGTCGTACAAGGAATTCCACCTTGTAACTACAGGCGTTTTTAGGTATGCACCTAACATGTCTTTAATCTTATCAGCTGCCTGCGTCGACTGATTTTGCTTTGCCCATAATTTGTGGCATTTTGCAAGAGTTGATCTAAAAATCTGTTTATATCTTACATTAATCATAGCTTTCTCTGCATCTTTTGTAGCTATTAAATGTAAAGTATGACATGCACATCTATGATGTGGCGGAAGAATAATTTCTGTAGAATAATCATCGCCTTCTAGAAGAGATGTCAGTTCTATAAATTCTTCGTCATTATCATCTTCATTCTCCCTCTCCTCTAATTCCTGATTTTCATATACCCTGTTAAAAAAGAAAAACCATATTGTACTAAGTATGTAACTGAGAATATTTTTATTTATAACGTAATACCTGAACGCTTTGCAAAACTTACTTCCATTATCTGTCGTGGTACATACAATTTTATTTTGTATACTATAATCTAAATAAATAGAATACATTTGCCTGGCAAGGACATCAAATGTATATTTTCCTTTCAATCTTCTACAAGCTAGTGCTGCCGATTCTCGTTCTAATGTTGATGGATTGATCCAGTGTGCTGTTACATCCAGAAAACTTCTACAAAAAATTGTTTAAAAACAGAAATATACCTAAGTTCAATACTTTAAATTATATTTTTTACCTCTTTCCCTTGGACCAGCAATCAGCCGTTGTTGCAACAAAGTCGATTTGTTCTAAAGTACTACAAATATTATTTCTCATTCTCTCTGCATCTTGTACCAAATTACTTCTCAATGTTTTTAAACACATCACCGATAATGCAGAATCGCGTCCTAACATTACAAGATCAATGAAAGATTTGTTATCAACAACTTGCAGAGGTTGTACTGTTTGTATAACAAAATTCTGGACTGCTTTATTTAAAGCAGTCTGGGTAATAAGCACTTTTCCAGTTAGTTAATGTGTTTGAAGTTTTCTGAATTTTAGAGCTAGTTGATGGAGTATCTTCACATTTTCGTTTTTCAGCTTTCTTTGGTTCCAGTATTTTTAATTTTGCAGGATGCTGTCTCTATGAAATATATAATATAAAAATTAACCCCTTTTTACTATAAAAATTCAGTATATTCAGTCACATCTCAGTGTTATTTCAAATACATATGTAATTTATTTCAACAAGGCCGTAGCTGTCGGTGTTCCGCGGGACACGGGCCCGTTATTATTAGGTATACAGGAATAATAAAAACGAATAATAGAATAGAACGGGTCTAGTCAAATTCAATTAAAACTCAGGAGAGTGAAGAACACAATTATAAATTGCTGCCAATAAAGTTATGATATAAGCCATATATAAATACATGTAACACAATATTTTATTATACAGTTTATTATTATAATGTTAGCAATGTTTTATTTATTACTGTCTGTATATATAGTAATAATATAATAATAAACAAACAAAAATAATAATTATTATAACTAAGAAAAATATAAAAAAATAATAATAGTTTTTTATTCACTATTTAGTTCACTAGAATAAAGAAACCGCAACCTTCGTGGATTTTGTCCAAATCGGTTGGCAAACCTTTCAATAAAATTATCTTTATCTGCCATAATTATATCATGATGAACACTCATTAGACACAGGCCGTTTAACCTATCCTCCGTCATAGTAGACCTTAATCATGTCTTAAGCCTTCTTAAAGTGCTAAACAATTTTTCTATAGTACACGTCGGCGTCGTACAGGGCATAGTTTGCAAAATTAAAAGAGCATCATAAACAGCCGGATAAAACATTTTTGATTTGGACAAAAAGTCCTGTACAGAAAAAAAAATAAATTCTAATTTTATGATATTAATACTTTTGTTTCATTCCAATAATTACAAAGAAGGTAAAACTGTAACACCTGTAACTGCACATAAAATTTTTTCTAAAAATTCTCACAGTCTGCGGCTCTTTTGTGTGACCATTTCCAGTCTTTGTCGGTGAATTTGCATTGGGATCGCTATAAAAGTTTATAATGCTAGGAGTCCTAAGTAATACAACAATATTGGCGACAAAATATTTCAGAATTACCTGGGAAACCGAAAATACGTACTCTTAGATTTGCATCTAACCTTTGTTATTTTATAGAATGTCGTAAAGTGATGTTTACGTGTTTACACTTTTACTTTTCAGAAAGATAGACCGATACCGACCGACCCTTTTGAATACCATATTTTTGATCTTTACAACTTATTAGAATAATAAATGTATTAAAATGCGACTAAATGATACATTTATTATTCTAGGGATGTTTTTACTACAAATCAATAAATTAAACATAGATTTTTAGATCTTATCAATTAACTAGTTGAAAGCAATTTTAGCATACATTCAAACGTAAAAATTTCTTGATTTCCGAAATAGAAAACGGGATACGATTAAAAAATTCAGGGGGGCAAGCGCCCCTCCTCGCTAATAGGAGCGGATGCCCATGATTTCTGCATTTGTTTTATTTTTAATGAGGGGCCCCCTTTTATTCCCGAACACAGAATCGAAACTAAGTTGCTAAGGCCCTGCAATTCAATCAAAATATTTTTACAAGTCTCTTACCTGGAGATGTTTTCTTAAATTCGACGATGAATTAATGGCAGTACTAAGCAATTCTGTTACTGGTAAACATAACATACACTTAACTGTAATATTTTGCCCTTTCTTTTCATGATACGAAAAATACTCATTGTAAAGAGGTCACGGAATATTTTTGTTGTTTTCGGCCATTTCCTACGTTTTGTTAATTAAAACTCTCGCGTTAAACTGTTTTTAGAATTTGATAAGTGATAACTCTACTGCAAGGAACTACTACGTGCTGCACCGACGGACGATATAGCAATATACTAGGTCAAATTTAAAATGAAAAGACGATGAAAAAATTTTTTCTAAAACCTAGAATTTATCCTACCTAGAATTTTTATAAGCTGGTTCGAGGCGCACAGATGTTATTGTATATTATTTTGCGGCGCAAAAACGTGATAAATTTTAATGTCCTCATAAACCCTAAGGTGGTAAATCAAACAGAGGTATAATTGTTTTGGTAGAACCAATCTGTCACGTACTTACAAACAATTCTTTCTGAAAACTTGATGGTACCTTGTTGAATGTTAAAAGTTGTGCTGCTAAAACTAAATTTGAAAATCGATTATTCAAGTAACGCAAAAAGTAACGACCTGAAGTCGTTACCGTTACACGCTTTTTATAATTAGTTACAATTACTTTACTGCGTCTTTATAAAGTAACGCGTTACCTCGAGCGTTACTAAAAAATGTAATTAATTACAAGTAACGCGTTACTTCCAATGTCTGCCAAGAAATATAAAGTCTCCAACATGCAAACACAATTTGATTAAATCTCCAGAATGGGCTATATTTCAAATTTCAAACAGTACGAACGTCTGAACTTCTATGTGTCTCGCCTTCTCCCTTGCTCGCCTGTCCGGCTGTCATCCTGCCCGTCTGCCAGCCTGCACTAGGTTGTTATAGTACCCACCAACTTCAATTTCCAAAAATGTTTCCTACGTAGTTATTCCACAAGTATCGAGAAGAATGATTAACACTTATATTACTGATAAATGTCTAAGTGCTTCGATGGCACTCAATTTAGTCTAAGCCTGCTATAGATGACTTTGAACCTTTGCGACGTTAATGTAACATCTTTATATAATTCTTACAATAGAGTAACTTTTCGATTTTTCAGTAGTTCATTAACCTAATACTTATACTTCCAAAAAAGCTTTGCATGATGATGAGTGCTTGGTAGCTGTTTTTTTAGGATCGATTTATCTATTGCTCTTTGTTAAGATTATTTTATTGTTTAATGTTTATACCTGCAGTTTAAAAGAACATTCAGGAATTCTTTTTATTTTGAGTATTTCTCTCTTTATGCATCGTCTTAAGTTGTTTGGTATCATGACACATCGAATCTTGAGGTAACGAGTTCATCAAAGTTCTAGTTCTGCATTACAGCACTCTTTACTACTTGATGCACTCTTAGTTCAGATAAACTTTGAGAGAAACCACTTTTGGGTAAGTTCAAACACGGATTTGTTTGATCACAACCCCTCATTGTTATAACAATCATTTCTGCAATAAGAATATTGTGAGTTGCATCAAAGTTAACAATCTCACGTTTAGGATTTGTCCAACTAGATTATAAACATATCTTTGTATATCTCGTTTAATTAGTAATTAAAGTTTATAAAAAAGTTTTTGGCATATGTTACATGCAAAACTAAACACCTACTTTTAGAATAAGTTCATGCGCAATAACTGTCTGAGGTTTTTTAAATCACACAAGTTGTCCCTTGCTTAGCTTGTCTTGTTTGAGATACCTGGTTGTCAATTCTGAGCTAACTTAAGTCTTTGAGGTTTGATACCGTCAAACTGTTCTTGAATGATTATTTTGAATTCATAATAGTCATATCTGAAACACTAGTATTATTTTGGTTGTGAGTGCTGATGTTATTCACCTGTACGATTCTCAGTATTCGTAAAGTACCTCTTTCTGCAAAATGTTTTCTTCTTAACTTAATTGCTTTTAGGTGATTAGTTGACGAGATAGATACTCATTCTTACTTTTTTAAATTAATTTAAAAATCTTTACCGCAGGTAGGACTCAAACCTACGTACCTTTATCTCGCGTAAGGTGCACTAACCAACTGTGCTACCGTCTGTCATGAGCCATCAAAAAATTATTAAATTTAATATCTAGAAAGATTCAAGCCTATTTAAACAACTAGACTGCCTACCTCGGTAACACAGTTGGTTAGTGCACCTTACGCGAGATAAGGGTACGTAGGTTCGAATCCTATCTGCGGTATAGATTTTTAAATTAATTTAAAATTGTAATATGACCTATTGTAAAGACGTCATTGATAGTTTAATGTCTGTCATGAGTGAGTAACTCAAGAAAATTATTAAATTTAAATTCATTCTTACTTATTCAGGTAACTTTGATCTTGTCGAACAGAATTAGTGTTGTTAAATAAATATAGTATGATCGTTCTTAGATTATTTCTTCTTTACAATTTTCAAAGTTTTGCATTGACCACACATTCCCCACTACCTATAAGAGGTTTTATTTTTATAGACATTTATGATAATTTGTTTTATTGTAGATGAATGCATTTTTCTTTATGTCCTCCTTTGGATATGGCAAAATGGCCTATTTCTTCTTTACACCTAGTTGGTTGGTAGGAGTGTGTTAGGATCTTACAGCATGTCGATTGAATATTTCCTGAATCTATAACTTGCTTTTATTTGTAAAATTCTCAGAGCTTTGCGTTAAGATACCACCGAGTGCTACCAATCATACCAATTACCAACTATTGACGAACGCGTCTTTTCTCAGATGAAGCCACATGCGCTCCTCTCAGTTTTCCGCATGGAAATATCAAAACAGTAAGAATCATTTACTCTTAGCATTACTCTTTGCTTTTTATCGGAAACATCTTTACTTTACTAATTATCTTGAAACTAACGTATAATTGTTGTAACTGTGGGCCATGTTTCGTTTCCTAAAAATCTGCCTATTCCTTTTAAAACCGAGCGTTGTTTCCTCACAGCTAAGTTTTGAACTGAATTTTCAAGTACCAAGGCATGCTATCCAAATGTTCATCGCTCATTTTCATGAAATCTGGCAAGGTTATAGACCTCAATGTCTTAATGTACATCACAGTAAAATTAGCTAAGGAAAACTGCCATTCCACTATTTGATTGACTATACTTTCCTTCTATTTAGACAATCTGTTGGAAGAATATTATAAACCTCAACCAAACAATAAATATTTCTTTTATAGCACAAATGGAAAATGCTAGGATGTAACAATATTATAATAGTTAACGGCAAACAGGAAATATAAATATTTAAACGATGACTAAAAAGTATACCTTCTGCTATTGTTTTCTTACATTTTACGTATAATGTAGTAATGCAAGAGAACACCTTGTTGGTTTAAGAATAAGTGGAAGGAAAAAGTTTGTTAATTTCGTATTCTCAAAGTCAAATTGATACAATTTTGAAAACTATTGGAAAACGTCCGTTGAAAAGCATACTTTCTGTACATTTAGTCGTGTACATTTTTACGTAGAATGCAGGAAATGCAACGGTACGCCTGATATTGGTTTGAGCTTAAACTCCGGGAAAAGGGGCTGTCGGTCGCATCTCGCCGTATCAAAGTCAAATGGGTATAATACTGCAAACTAGCAGAAAAGCGTACTTTCAGGAAGTGAATTTTGTATCTGCCGGCATAGCCCGGTACAGTCTTGGGTCGAGTATGAATCACATTTACTAAGTAATAGTAGATATTGCATTTAGTAATTGAATGTCAATCATTGGTTAATATTAGTTTAGAGGATCTAAGATTTCGCGTGCTAGAATGAATTATTTTGTGATAAATGAAGTTTATGTTGAATTCAAAAGACATAACCTAATTATTGCAAGCTCATCGCAACTGAAATATTTGTGGTATATAATCTTACAGTGACATATTGGGGAGTTGTCATTTAGATTACTTTGAGTGAGCACTATAATATTTAACGCAATCCATAGCTCCTTATCGACTAAAACTATTCTTATAAAAGAATGTACTTGTGTTAATGACCTAATGTAAAATAATTCCATATTTCTTGTAGTATAAATGTTATGGTCTCTGCAGGTACTTGGAGATCCCTCTTCTACGCTCATATTTTGTAGTTACATTTGGCAGTTACAAGTAGAGAAATATATTATAGTCTAAAAAGGGACTCTGAATCGCTAGAACTATCAGAAGACACTTCCATAATAAGAGAATGTTCTTGACAAAGTGTACAAAATGCTACTTCTCGATTGCCTTCCAAATGGTAACGTTTATAAGAATTCGGGTAATTAAAGACACTGCAATTAAAACGGTCTTTTTTATACGAGGGTTATTGATAAATAGTTGGCCTTAGATATTTCTCTTAGACAAAATTAAATCACGTTACCATGAAAACAAAGTATCAACTTTGATAAGTGTACATACATGTTAAATTTTATCAGAAAGGTCGTGTCGTTTTGAAATTGAAAATCAAGTATTGTTGGGTCATCAAGTACCTGTCGTTGAAAGGACTCTCTAGCAAAGAAATTTATAATGACATGCCAATAACGTTAGGAGATCAATGTCCATCTTATTCAACCATTAAAAACTGGATTGCCAATTTAAAACATGATATAAAAGATGTTACAGATAAGAAGAGACTAGGGGAACCGATATCTACGAACATTGATACTGTCTATGATATGATTTTGGACAATAGACGAATCGGCCTAAAACGCATATCAGAGACTTTGAACATCACATGTAAACACGTTTTCCATATTGTTCATAATAAACTGGAAATGAGGAAACTATCCGCAAAATGGATACAAAATATCTCAATGCTGATCAAAAGCGAATGAGAGTGACTTCTCAGTGGATTCTCAATCAGTTTAGCGATGAAAAGTCAAAATTCTTAGATCGCCTTGTTGCGATGGATGAATCCTGGGTTTATCATTATAATCCAGAAACTAAAGAAATGTCTAAGGAGTGGAAACATTCCGATTCTTCTCGACCCAAATAATTTTGTGTGCAGAAGTCAGCTGGAAAAGTTTTTGCCGCGATTTTCTGGGACAAAAATGGCATAATTTTCGCAGATTACTTAGTGCATGGAAAAAACAATCACGGGATAGTATTTTGCAGCTCTATTAACCAAGCTTTGGACTTAGGAGTAGCAAATTAACTAGGTATAGTGTAGCGAGGCTAGGCCCATGTTCGTGTTTAGCACTCTTACAAGGGGCCTATGCAAAATCTGGCTCTTTTAGGTCAATGGACCTTAAACTTGACTCGTGTTTGTCTTTAACATTTTTAAGTAGATTGATGAAGGACAAAGCCCAACCTTGAGCTATCATGGCGGCCTGTTAGATTTATGTTTGTAATTCACTTTTTGAAGTTAATGGAAGGGGACAGATGATATTTGATGATACTTAGATTGAGCGCTGTAGCGCTACACGAACGTACCTTGAAGTTCTAAGTGCCTACTTAAGTAATTAGTTGAAATATCTTTCTTGCTTTTTTGCCTAACTAAAATTAGATTTTTAGTGCCTATTTAGTGCCTAGAATTCTGTGCTTTCGTGATATGGTATTGTACGACACAATTCATTAAAAAACAGAAGTGATCAGTGTGATCTCTTATCAACTACCACAGAAGTTGAAAATAACTAAACAAGTATTTAGTACGGTCAACCGGGGCGACTCGAAACTAAGGGGCAATTTCAAACAAAAACGCCAATTTAATTTAATATTGGTATTGCTGTGTAGTGAGTAATAGTCTAATCAAATTGATATCAACAGGGGATTAAGGTTTAGCTAATTGTTAGGGTTATGACTTATGAGTAAATTAAAAAGCGTCCCAGGTTTCAGCAAATAGTTATTTTGTGTTACAAAAAAAAGACATTCTTTTCCAGAGTTATGATTTTCTGTCAACCTTAAAAAACTTACCAGAAGACATTAAGAATTTACTTTTGCAAGTAACTTGTTTTTTTTATCACAAAAGTAATCAAAACACAAGTTATATAAAAAACGAGAACAAATGAAGTTAATAAATGAGATTCTAATTTTAAAAAAAGCGATAAACCAAGAGGATTCAAACTCAGAATTTCCGCTTGTCATACAAACCTTATTCTACGACACCATTGCACTCATAGCAGACTATTCTCTGTCCACCGAATAATTAGTTTTTTCAAGTTTTAGTTGCTTAACCTAACAGCGAAAAATACACCAAAATTAGGCAAGAAAACTATAACTTGTAAAACTTTTTATGTTGGCAGTTCTGATACATATGCGCGCTTTTTCATGGTATTGGCACAGATTACATACCCTTACAAGATGCGAAGGTTCGTGGCGGCACCTTTGATGTTGAAGGGTTCAGATTAAGGACCTTCAGACAGACAGACAGAAATCATCGATATGGTGCTTTAGAGGTCGTTCGACCTCTCTTAAGCCCGCTGGTAATTGATTGTCCTGAACGCAGCGTCCGTTGTTTGGTAGAAGATGGAAACTGGAATCTTCGTCGTTGGTCGTTGGGCAAGGCAGTAAAGTAGTCTTGAGAGGCGATTGGATACGATAATGATGTTGATGATGGCGTCACGGCGGTTCTTGTAGTGGTGGTGGATATGCTGGAGACCTGCTCCCCCCAGAGCAGGCTTGGCGGACGAGGCTGAGAAAGTTGAGACTCTACCGGGCCTACCCCCCGGACCTAGGCGCAGGACACCGGTAGATGGAGTTGGCTACTCTACCCGCCCTCCCGTTCGGGTGTCGAGTAGCCGTTGGAGTTAGCTGCCTACTTTTCAACGTCGGTGCATCACCCGCAGACAGAGACCGGATCGACTGCCTCGCTACGCACTCGAGGCCGGAAAGGACCTTTAAATAGGTTGGCCATTAAATAGGTGGTGTTCTTGAGCGGGAAATGTAAACCGTTTTGCAATTAAAAATATTTCTCGTTGATTATAAATAACCACTTTTAACTTTTAAAAATCTTTTAATAAGTAATTTTCTAGAACACCCAAATACAGAACAAACATACGCACAGAATGAGGTTAACAGAAATACCACCTATTTAATAGCGACTAGTGTCATTCGCTGTAAAATCTCGTCCCGGCGGGAAACGCTTACTTTCGTATCTTGTAAAGGTATGTAGTCTGTGGTATTGGTCAATTCGGCGGAGTAAACTTCAATCAGGTTTTCAGTGGTTTCCACTAGATGTCAGAGCAAAATTATAATTTAAAAAAAATTTGAATTAAATTTCAACTTTTCCATTTTTTTTAATTGTTGATCTCTTGTTTCCGATGTAGTGTCGTCAGTAACTACTACATACGTATAATACATTTATTTGCTATTATTTACAACTGAATTACTTAATTATATATGTTACCGGACAAACCCGAAATCCGGATATTCTAGTATTGACTAGGACAAACGTAAAGCTCCTGCACTCTCTAGGAACAACTCAAAGTGGAGGAGTGCCAGACTAATTCAGAAACAACTGATTTTAGAGAAAGAAATTTTAATTTGTCCTAAAATTTCCAGGCAGAACTAGAAGTTATTTAAGTTACCTAGGATAAACTAGGTATGCCTGCTCGACTTAGGATAAACCCGTTTCGAATTTTGGAAACCCCATTTGCGCATCGTACACTGTCATTGTGTGACTTGGACGAGCTTGTGTGCTGTGATAATAGATTTTGTCGATTATTCATTATGTCCGAGTTAAAATGAAAAGATAAATTTATTCAAACCATGATAGACCGAGATACGAAGTCTTCGACACATTTTACTGTGCTTACAAAAGCTCAATAGAACAGCTTATTAGAAGAGGTATGCAGACCATTGATTTGAGGTTATAACCGAGGAGTGTGCCACTCGTAGCATTAAGTAGCATTAATAAGTTTTAGTTGTTTAATTAATTCCCAAGCTATATAATTATTATCAAACAAATAAACCACCTATCAAAAATCTAAAGCCAGTTGCAAAAAAGGTGGCTTTGCAGTATAGTCGATTGAGACGATTTGATGTTATTAAAATAAACGGAAACAAAAAACTAATTGCTAAATCATCAGAAAACGACATACGTTATTTTTTGCCTATTGATAAGGTGTTTGATGCTATCGATAGTGCACATCGCGCAGTTGGGCATGGTGGAAGGAATAGATTACTCTCCGAAACGAGCAAAAAGTATGCAAACATAACAAAAGAAATGATAAACCTATTTTTATCCATGTGTGAAAGTTGTCATATGAAACGAACAAAAAAAAGAGGGATTTAGTTTCTAGACCAATTTTGCATAATCAAATGAATAGTCGCTGTCAGGTCGACCTAATAGATATGCAACCACAAAGTGATGCAGGTAACCTAAAGGAATTTGTTATTCTGAGAGCTGTTCGCACTAAAACAGCTGAAGAAGTAGCATATCACTTAGTTGATATTTTTACGCTCTTTGGTGCTCCTTCTGTATTCCGATAATGGACGCGAATTTGTCAACAAAGTAATTAATGAGTTATCCGATCTGTGGCCAGAACTAAGGTTAGTACACGGCAAACCTCAACATAGCCAAAGCCAAGGTTCCGTTGAGAGAGCCAATCAAGATGTAGAAAACATGTTGACAACGTGGCTAAATGTCAACAACACTCTAAAATAGACAGAAAGACTTAAGTTTGTACAATTTATGAAGAACAGAGCGCTGCACTCAGGCATCAGCATGTCACCCTACAAGGTCATGTTTAGTATGGAGCCCAGAGTTGGGCAGATTATGACTAAATTGAGCGAGGAAGTTATTTTCGATTTACACACCAAGGAAGACTTAGAAAAAGTCATATTATTGACACGTTCGGGCAAGACAGAATCAGAGAAACGACGAAGAAGTGACAGTGGGAGTGGAAAAGGAAGAGGTAGGATGACCAACAAAGTGATCAATATTGTAATGACGTCAATAATATTGCAACAGCTAGGAAGAGAGCTTCACTTTCTCTACGAAAGCAGGCCAAAAAAATGAAGCAATCAAGAGACAAACTACATCCACCAGCTAATATTGGCGACAATGTGACAGTGCCCATACCAGATGTAGATAAAGCAAGAGGAAGTTTACGTAATATCATGGCCGTAGTTTTAAACGTGACAGACGGTAATTTATATAAGCTAGGTACTAAAGACGGTTGTTTAGGACAGCTGTATGCGCGATCAGAATTTGAAATCTGCAAACATAATTTTATTTCGATAAACTACAGCCACAATTTGTTCGGGTAAAGCTCGGGGATACATTAGATGCCAGTGTACTAAACACTGTAGAACAAACTTACGCATGTGTAAAAAGCGATAACTCCTCTGCAATTTGAAATGCTATAACAGGAATTCCTGTAGAAATAAGTAAACAGCTGACTTACAGCAACTTGGTTTTGTTTTACTTTGAATTTAAAGAATTGTTGTTATACATTATCATGGAGATTGATTTTATTATAACACAATAATTAGTAATTTTAAGTATTATGTTTGATTTCTTTTCGTAATAGTTTTAGTAAGTACCTGCCTATTATTGTTTATTTTCTATAATTGTCGTATTGTAAAACATTTGTTAGTTTAGTTATTTTCATCGATATATTTAGTTATTTTTTTACTGGTATCAGATAAAAATCAAAATCATAATTATTCTTAAGGATTTCACAATATTTAATATTCATAGGTAAAATTCCAAGATTGTTTTGGCTATCGTAATTTGAAGAATTAAAGTTCAAATCATTCGTTAGTTTTGTTATTTTCGATAATCTTGTAAACTTTTTCTTACTGGCACCAAATAAATCAATAATCAAAATTAAAACTAGTTTATCCTGTTGAGTTCAAGTTACTTTCAGTTCTGCCTGAAAATTTTAGGCCAAACTAGAATTTCCTTTTTTTAAAATCAGTTATTCCTGAATTAGTCTGGCACTCCGCGTTTGGCCTAAAAAATTTGCGTTGTTCCTAGGGAGTGCAGGAGCTTTGCGTTTGTCCTAGTCAATACTAGAATATCCGGATTTCGGATTTGTCCGGTAACATATACAATGCTGTTTACAAACTTAATTCTTCGGGTAGCATTTTTGCACACAGCAATCATGTTTTTATTTTCTATTTATTATTGTTCATAATAATCATAGATAACTTGTCTTGGGTACACTTTTTTTTAATTTCAATATTTCACAAGTATAACCTTTCAACACGCGTTTTTCTTCAAATTTTGGCGCGATATCACAATGCTATTTTTTACGAGTAGCTACTAGTAACTTTTATGTCACTAATTATTCAGTGGACAGACTATATAACACGCATTTTCCATATCCAAGAAACTTGATTTTCCTTTATTTTAATTTATTTCATTAAATTATTAATTTCATAATCCAAGTTTCTTTATAAAAAAGAAAAAAGTATTTAATTGATAAAACTAGAGATGGAAATTATAACAAAATTCATATCGCATCCCTCTGTATAAGAAGTCACAGCAACCAGTCATACATCACCGCAAAGAGGGTTTCTAAATAGCGTCTTTTCGATTCGCATTTAATATGCTACATAGCGTACCTAAAAAAGTTTAGTTGATATTTAGGGTGTTAACAGAAATCTTTGTCAGTTAAAAAACTCGTAATATGTAAATTTTTTATAATAAAACACAATTACAAAATATTTTCCCTTATACCTATTGTACACTTTAAAAAATATTTATCTGGCTAACAAAGTTAAAAGACTCCACGAAAAATAAACGAGCTACTTATTGCGATATAAAACCACAAACTTGTACTTTTGTATCCACAAACTATCATCGACGACCTGCTCCCTTGACGAATGGTGAAGATATTCATAATAATAGCACGATAAGGGTTATACATAACGTGCACTGTTCAAATGGGTATCAAAACTTTATACAACTAATACTTCAATACTTTACAATGCTACTTACAATTAATTTTTTGTTATTGCCTGTATTTGTTTAGAGAAATTGAATACATAAAATTGGTAACATTATTTTGGAGTCGAATACGAAAATAAACTAATTACTAATAAATCATTCTAGTCTAAGTTCGTTTTTCAAATCAACCCCTTTGCTCCAAACCCGTTACTAATAGTTTCTGGTCTTCCTAAGTGCACAGCTTCATCCGTACAATACTTTTCATCTTCTAAAAACCAATCTCTATAACTTTCTACTTTCTTCTTCCATTCATCTAAAAAATAGTGCTAGAATTATTAAATGCATTTCAATCATAATTTCATAACGGAGAGACCTCTCAATTCAAATATCGAACTGCCTTGTCCACCATATTCTTTAGGTAGAATTTCCAGCGGAATTACCTTTTGCAATCCCTCTTGATTACTAAAAATGTGTATCTGCAACAAAATGCTATGTTCAATTTCCTTTTTAAAGATGAAAATATTCCTTTACACACCCTTTCCTTCGCCTTTTCGCTGAAGAAATGTCCTAGAATATTGTATAAAGCTTCAAAGTATGGAGGGGTATTAAAAAGATACAACCCCTTCGACCTTAGAGGATAACCATATTGAATACAAGTTAAACTTTTTTTTGCAATAGTTGGAGTGACATTCAACATGTGCGTTAGAATTGTGTCCTTCGAATCGTGTATTGCATACCCGCCAGCAATAACAAAATTATCATCTTCGTTTAGTAAAATCTCGAAGATCATAAAGAAGGTTTTTATTATATCCGCAACATCATATTTATATGGATTTATAGTCCCAGTGCGAAATAATATAAATGTGGGTGCTGTAGATGCCTTGTCTTTCTTTGGTAAAGGCAAACAGGAACTAAAAAGCAAGTCTAGGTTAGTTCTTTTAATTATGCTTTCTCCAGCTACAGCATTTTTCACTCACCCTAAGCTTAAAATTTCTTGAATGTTTTGCAAAAATGGATCTCGATTGGTAAAAAATTCTGGTGATAGTGCTTTCATAGTATAATAGGCATCTAGCTTTTGTTTTGTTTTTTCAAGGCTGAATTTACATCCGCGTAAAAAACTTAATAACCATTGATCACCTAAAACATTTCGGATTAATATTAAATTAAATTTGAGAATAGTGCTTACCTGTTCTAATATTAAGATGCGGTTGCTTTGTTAACCAATCCTTAATGTTGTTTATGTCTACTTGAACCCTTTCAGGAATTTCATGTAATTCATTTTGAGCCTTTTCTTGAAGTTCAGTGGAGAGATTTCGAATCGACATGGTTCGTTTGATATGAATGAAATTAAAACTACGTTTGAAGTTTAAGCTAGCTTAAATTATAAACGAACGGCAAACTTGTCAAGGTTTACAGATTTTTACATATTACATCATTTCATTTCATTTCATGTCGAAAAAAAATTTAAGGGTCTTACAGAAATACAAGTAAAGGTTTAGTTGTTAATATTTAGCAGTTTTTAAAATATCATGTTTTACAAACTAGATAGAAAGTTTTAATTTGTATTTTGGGAATGATTGTTTTGTACTATATTTTTTATATGAACCTTTTAATTTTGTTTAATGTTTGAATAACAGCGACCTTGTTGTTTAAATTTGTTATTTAAAATTTATCCTTCGCTTTCTTTAAATTACCAACCAGTTTTTAAGATGAGAATATATTTCAACATGCCTCCATATAATATATCCGTGTTTAATACACATTTTTCAAATCGCTGAAATTAAGATCACAAATGTAAGAATTAAAAACGTAGCCTGTTATTTTCAAAAATTGTAAATACATGTTTCAGTTGTAGATAATGCGTGTCTTAAGAAACCACTTATATATTGTAACATTATGGATTAAAAAATTAAATAACAAAAAGCAAATGTCATACACAAATTAAGTTTTTATTATTTTATAAACATCAAAAATATTAAAAAATATTTGATCTCCGGTAACACCACTCGCATCCATATGTAACTTATTTATAAAAGTTGTTGAAGTTGTTGCCCGTTTACTGATCAAGCTGTCCGAATTCTCCTAAATAATTTTATGTTCGACTGCACAATAATAACTCTATTATAACATTAACGTCCATAATGTATCGTTTTATGGACTAGTCCATAATGATCAAGTAAAACGAACGCCTGCCAATGTCACCACAGTAACAGAAAAATCAACTCGTCTTTTCAGTCATAAAACACTAAATATTTAAATAACTATAATTGGCATCTATTATTTTAAATGATATCGGTATTTTACAATGCTTTATAAATTTACCAAATTTTTTATATAGAAGGTAATTGTAGCAGTCAAACATAATAGTTGTTTATACAGTGTGTTCACATTTCGATGCTCACTATTAGAATCTCGGAAATTGTAAGAGATACTAAGTCGGTTAAATTAGAAAAGATTTGGCTATTTTGGAGATTAGTCTACTTAAGCTTTTGTTTTTTCAAAAAAGATCACGGCTTACTAGATATTTGCTAAAAACGAAATTATCCTATTTTTTTTTAAGTGAAATATCTCAGGAACGAGCAAAGATAGAAAAGAACAGCAAAGGGGGTGTTTTAGAGAATTTACTCCAAAACACAAAAAAATTATTTTCGCAATTGTCTTTTGTTTTACTTCGGCGGTGAAACGTAAATCCAATTTTTTTCTAATGAAACCCCTACTTGATTTCCATATTACTGAACTGCACGCTTTAAATGCTTTTCAGTGATACATGGTTTGACGTAGCTATTCTTTTGTTTTACCGAGTTATGGAGTGAAAATAATTTTTCATCATAGTGTGCCATGACATCTAACACAAAGTCGTGGAGTTTTATCAAAGAAATTCAGTTGTTATGCAAAAATTGCTAAAGCAAAATAAATATGCTTTGATGGGGCATTAGCTGCTTATTTGATGCTATCTGTGAATGCTCAGTAAAGTATCTTAAAAGCGTCTTTTGTTTTGTTTTAGCAATTGTTACATAACAAATGTAATTTATCTGACAAAAATCAATGATTTTCATATGTTTAAAGCCATAGCACACTAAGTGGGAAATGCTTTTTATTTAAAAAAAATAAGATAATATCGTTTTTAGCAAATATTTAGTAAGCCGTGGACTTTTTTGAAAACACAAAAGCATAAGTAGACTGATCTTCAAAATAGCCAAATCTTTTCTAATTTAACTGACTTCGTATCTCTTACAATTTCTGAGATCTCAATAGTGAGCATCGAAATGTGAACACACTGTATAACAAGAGTGCAAAGTGTAGCTTTTTGAGCGATTAGGAAGTTTATGGCATGAGCGCAGCAAAACCCTACGAGCTTAGAAAAGACACTTTATACTTGAGTTGTATACATTTTTTTTGTACGGCCGTATTTTCTAGCAAACAGAAAAGAAAGACTTTCGACGGCAAATTAAAAAATGAAGTTGGCCAGAACCGTAAATGCGTATAATGAATTGGTTATGCCATCAATACGGTTTTATAACATCGAGACGTCAAATTTTTGCAAATGTTTATAATTGTCAACTTTTCACGTTGACAACGAGTTGTAAAGTGCCAACTTTAGAGCCGATCGTGCAAAACATCTTGTATGCAACTCGTACATAAAGAGACTATATGGACTCGTCTTGTTTATTAACCTCGCTTGCCCATAAACTGCGACAAGTCCTAATTTATGTACTTGTTATACGGGGCATTTCTAAGATGTTTGGCCACACTTTACCCGTATATTCTACAAGTCATAAGGATTAAGAAAACCTATACCGGGTGTTCTATTTAACTTGAGACAACCAAATATCTCGAGAAATAAGCATTAGGGTGGCAATATTTTTCCGACTTTTTTTTCTTTTAAAGCTCACACAAAAAAAAGTTAATATGATGCATTTAAAGAGTCCTCTTCAAGTGTCAACTCGATTAAAAATTTTTGAGAGGTCGCTCAAGAATTTTAAAACTTTAAAAAAACAAAATATCAATTTTTCTTTTTTTAGTTCTCTAGTTCCTCACTAATTTAATCTTTTCTATGTAGGTTGTAATGAAACATACTGAAATTTGAAGTCAAAATATTAATATGTAAAGGTCGCTCAATAATTTTAAAAATACATTTCAACAAACTTCTAATGGTTTTGAGCGATCTTCAAATATTAATATTAAGACTTGATCTCGTTATAACTAGTATTTTATAGTGTAATGAATTAATTTTAATCAAAAGCATTACTGAAATTGAAAATGTAATAAAAAAACAAATACTTATATTAATTTTTAAAGGTCGCTCTAAACTATTAAAATTTATTTTTAAAATTATTAAGCGATCTTTACATATTAATATTTTGACTTCAAATTTTAATATCTTTCTCTAAAACCTGCATAGAAAAGATTGAATTAGTGAGAAACTAAAGAACTAAAAAAAGAAAAATTAATTTCTTTTGTTTTTTGAGACTTTTAAAATTCTTAAGCGACCGCTCAAAAATTTTTAATTGAGTTGATACTTGGAGAGGACTCTTCAAATGCATCAAATTAAAATTTTTTCGTGTGAGCTTTAAAAGAAAAAAAAAGTCTGAAAAATATTGTCACCCTAATAAGCATTGTACGAAAAAATGTTCCAAATAAACCCTTAAATAGTATCAAGGGGGACGTCTGCCTCTGTAAGAATTAGGCCGCCTCCACCGCTCCCTGGGGTTGAGGCGGGGGGCAACTTTGGAATTTCAAATGGGAACCCCCATTTTTTATTGCAGATTCGGATTCCTTGAAAAAAAAAAAGCGTAAGTTCTGTTCGAAACATTTTTTTTGGGTCGTGATCGATGGCGCTGTAATCAGTAAAAATTAGTTTTTGCCATTTTCTTGAAGAAAAATCAACCGCTTTTATGCATAAAAATTCTAAAATTATTGTCGATTGAAAAGCAATGTCTCTGATGTCCGACCATGGACTTTACATGATCGTAGATGGCGTTGAAATTGACAAAAATTAGGCGACTTTTGTTTTCTGTAGGTATATAGGTACGGTAGGTATGGATCACAGACAGACGTCCTCCTCGATACTATTAAAGATTGATTTGAAATATTCTTTTCGTACAATGCTTATTTCTCGAGATATTAAGTTATCTCAAGTTAAATAGAACACCCATTATATACCTATGCTTGGAAATGTCTCTTTTCTTACTTTTTAATTAAATGGCAAAAACAAAATCAGTAACCTATAAACATTTTTAACAAACGTTTTCTTATTTTTAACTAGATGCTCAAAATGACTACATACCCCTAGCAGTACTATATGCATTAGGTTCCATCATGGATTGCCTAACACGTTCCGATATTTCAGGAGTATTTCGAATTGATTCAAAGTCTTACAATATCTGTCGAGTTGGAATGGGTGTACAGTAAACTATGCTTCTTAAATGCCCCCACAAATAAAAATCAAAAGGATTACAGTCTAGTGACTGTACTGGCCATCGCACTGGTCCTCTGGTCCAATCAAACCGTTGGGGCAATTGTTATTTAAAATATGTCGATCATCAGCATTAAAGTGCGCTGGGGCACCATCGTGCATCAGCCATAACTGTCGACGGATTTCTAGCGATACGTTTTCAAGAAATACAGGAAAATTGTATTCTAAAAGCTGCTTGTAAGTTACTCCATTCAACGTAGGTGGACGGTAAAACCGTTCAATTAAGTAATCTCCAACAATATCTTCTCACAAGTTGCACGAAAACTGTTGTCGATGTCGAGATTCAATTACAGAATGAGAGTTTTTATCCGATTAGCGATTATTGTTGTGAAAATTAACTATGTGATATCTTGGAAAATTTGCTTCGTTTGCAAAGAGTATACATTAACTTGAAAGTTAGGACGATGATTCTGAAATCTGCTGCCAAGAAGGCCTGCACTCGTTGTAAGTGGTATGGGTACATGGACTATAATACTAATATATTTGAATTATTATTTATGTTGTGAATTATGTAAAACCATGGATTTTCTGTTTATTTATTATTAGTTGTCAATAATTTCATATTTCTGGGGCTTACAAAGTTGCAAACTGCTGTTTAAAATGGCAATGTAAGAATTTTCCGTTAAGTTTATAAAATGTAAAAATAGCCGTTAATTAAATATTAATCCCGTGCGGGATTCATTTAGGGAAAATTAATTATTTCCAAGGGTGTGGAAACGCTTAGGAAATTCGTCCCCACTCGCTCGCTTTGTTTCCCCCCGGATCCTTCCACTACGACTGGTTGCCTAGCGTGGGGGAACCGGGCGGGTACATAAGCGAGCGACCGACCGGAACAAGGCAGTTGTGGTGTCTTCGAACCAGCCTTCCAGCTCGACAACTAGCAGCAGTGCGAGTAAGTACCTTGGTAAGCCGTAAACATCCTTTCCGACCGATATGCCCTCTTCTTCATACCGTACCTTTTTGCCTTCTTAATATCCACTCCGTTTCCCCAGTGGCGGTATTACGGCAGACGGTTTGAGACCATTTGTCGTAATATTGCTTAGGTTGCCATAGTGCAGGCCCGGAGGTTGAGTCGTCCGGCCTCCGCGAGGTGACTCCGTTCCTTTCGTTCCAGTGGCGGTGTTACGGCGGACGGTCTGAGACTATTTGTCGTAATACTGCTCAGGTTATCCCGGTGCGGGCTTGGCGGTTCAGTCTTCCGGCCTCCGTTGGATAACTATGTTCTTCCCGTCTCCTCGATACTCAGTATAAGCTTTAGCTCTTAGCCTTTCGCAGGCACCTACCGAAACCTGGTTCCGATTCACCGGTTGCACCCTAGCCTGCTTACTGCACTGCTTGGGGCTATTAGAAGTAGCACGTAGAAGGTAGATTTTGCCTGTACCATAACCTGGCATTGCTGAATAGATTGTTTTTGGGCTTATTTGTTGATATATTTACTCTGTGAGCTCTACACCCTCTATTCCAGCCGATCGACCCCTGGAAGAACCAGATCTCCAGTGTAGCTGCTCGGAGAGCCCTCGTCTGACCGCATCAAGGACGAGGTGGTAGAGTAAACCCCCTTATCAAATCTGGCGCCCGAGCACCGACCGTTCAGCACAAGAGGATACGATGCGGCGCTTGAGCAGGGACGTCGCCTACATTGACGTCCGCCAACGCCGCCCGCAACACCACAACGAACGAAACGCGTCACACGTGTCGAGGACTTTCATTTTTAAATTGGGTATTTGGACAGTTCTCTGTATGCCCCTATTAGCAACAACAGGAGAGAAAGAGCCTGTTTCATGAAGCCAGCGGTGGACGTCAAAAAAAGTACCTTTAGCTGGACATTGTTTTCCAGAGAACATATCTCCATGTGAAGACGTTGAGCTTTGCAAGTGTTGCCGTCTACTTTTCCATAAATATAATGAAAATCAGCCGTTTCACGGTCCGTGTACTGATTCATGTTGTAAATCTTTCAAACGAAATAAACATCAAGCATTCAATTGACTTCAGAATGTTTACTGCAAGTAAAAGTTGCTATTTCAGACCATCGGGGAAAGTTGCCGTTAACTGAAAACGTTTGTTAAAAATGTTCATAGGTTAGTGACTTTGTTTTTGCCATTTAATTAAAAATCACACTTTGTGTGCAATGATTCTATCTTAAATTGTTGATAAGTCAAAAAGGAAACATTTTCAAATCTAGGTATATTAGGTTTTTTAATACTTATGACTTGTAGAATATGATGGTGAAGTTTGGTCAAGCATTTTAGAAACATTCTGTATAAATAGCTGGATGCAGGATTTGCAGAATGTAATTGTTATCAGACCTAAAAGTGAAGTCCAGTATTGCATCATTATTTAAATTGTTATTAAACCACTGACCAAATTCAAATCTCTTGTGACAATCTGATACATTTGTAATTTGTAAGGACACATGCGGATATCTTGACGTAAAATGGTACATAGAGAAAGAGATACGCTCAATTGTTGTGATCTTTCTTATAGAAGTTCTTCAATTGCGTTTCTGACATTTTCTATGACATCTTCTGTTATAACTAACTGTAACTATGTCGTCTTAATGGTTAAAAACAAAGAAATGTTAGCAAAGATTAGAAACGTTAATAATTTCGTAATGAATAGGTTCTCGTCAAAATGATATTAGAATTTTTTTCTCAGCTTGTGATATAGAATAATAAATTTCTGAATAATCTCTATCTTGGAATTTGTGGAACTGGCTTCCATACAGTCATACGGGTTTAAAGATCTGATTATAATCAGTTTTCTGTTGTCTTCCCAATAGCCAATAAAATTGCTTATATCGAAGATTCAGTTCTTTTCGTTTTTTTCTTATATGGTGCTTCCATTTGAGTTTTACATCAAGGCTCATGCCAAGGTATTTGGCGTTGTCTTCGTAAGGGACAGCGATCTCATTAATTATCAGTGAGGGTGGGTTTGATAGTTTATATGAATTGATTTTAATTCATTTAACTGGATTTTCCATATCTGAATCCATTCTGACAGCTGGTTTGTATTAGTCTGTACCTTGCTGGTAGTTATAATCTGGTCTTTTCTAATAGTCATCATTGCGGTGCCGTCCGCAAAAGTTGCCACTGTTACATCTTGGATTACCGGTATATCGAAAGTGTATAGGAGATATAATGTTGATCCACGCTTTGACGTTCATAAGGTCGGAGTACTCATCCTTCTGCTTGATTCTGAAGGTTTTCTTTGCTGTGTATCACTTGAGGATATCTACATACTGCCTTGGCAGTATTTCAGATAGTTTACGGATTAGACAGCGCCGTACAGATTTTTTTTCTCTCTAGGGCTTTTTTGATAACGTCAGTGATTTGGTGAACTTGGTCGCGAGTCGAATGTTTCATTCTGAAGCCGAACTAGAATTACCTTACTTTTATCGATTAAATTTTCCGAACACCTTGGAGGTGTGTTATTGTGGTTTTCTACACAAAAGAATAGAATGTTAGTGATAGCTCCATGTTCGAGATACAAGGTGTTGGTGTATCATAACAAAACCAAGTTCCGATTTGGTAGGGTTTTTTTCTTCAGAAGGCACATAATTAAAAACCGGTGTTTCTTGATTACATATCTAGAAACTCCTCCGTGTACCACACATTAAATAACTCGTTATCTTTAATAGACTATGTTTACTGTGTTATTATCAAAACTTTCAAAAGTTGGTTTTTGTAATTCTGGTCAGAAAAGGCTTCGGAAATTTTTTTTAAACTTTAAAGATAGAAATTATGTTGCTGTTGATTAGTTAAACAGATACCCTAATTTTGTCTAAACTACTTGGGAATGCTAATCAAAACGAGATATACAAAAATATGTTTACAATCTAGTTGGACAAATGCCCAAACGTGAAACTGTTGACTTTTTCTATAACAGTGGGGCACTGTAATTAAAAACGCCATGTTTGAACTTGCCCGAAAGTGGTCTCTCTTAAAATTCATCTAAACCAAGAGTGCAGAATGTGGTAAAGAGTACCACAATGCCAAACTTGAACTTTTGTGAGTACGTTAGTTTAAAATTGGACGTGTCATGTGCGACTATTAGGAGAAATTTGATAGTAATAAACGATTTAAAATATCTGAAATTTAAAACGATTTCGATATGCTGTTTCAAACTGTTGGTATAAACAATAAAATAATTTTAAAAAAGAGCACTCTATCATTCGATCCTAAACAAAACAATCACCAAACACTCTAAAGATTTGACTGTTATGAATGTTTTTGGAAATATTTACTACAATAATGAACGACAATGACAGAAAGTCCAAATCCGGAAAGTTATATTGACAGGATCTTATAAAAATATATTGCATTACTGTTGCAACCGTCGAAAGTCGTATTGAGCAGGCTTGGAATAAATTGACTGCCATCGAATTGAACTTGGTGTTCATTATACCAACCTAAAGTCCAAAACTTTTGTGAAATACTATGTTATTTACCCCCCTGTGCAGCGGTACCACACAGTCAGGACACAATTGCAAAAATGCATTGTTTTCCTTTTCTTCAAATTTTGAGCATAACTAAGGTTATCGATAGGATATTAAGGCGCTAGTAATAATATCTCTGAGGATCTCTATTACTTTAGGGTTTTTACCAAATTTAACTCTTTCAATGCGTTTATGCAGTGTATAAAAATTAACAACCATGGTCTTGCTTTTATCTTAAAAATGTTAAAATATCTTTTTGTAGTAGTGTTGATGTACAACTCAGAGTCTGCCCCAGTAACAAAAGCTTTAGTCCAGTCAACGAAGGGGTTATCGAGGACATGGAATGGGAGAGAATTTTTCTCTTAAAGAATGTGTTGGAGCTAGTTAGGAGGCAAAGATACTAAAAGTCCCCGTCCCTAGCCCTGCCGCTTCAGGGTGGAGGGGGGTTAAAAGGTCCCTGTTTTCGGGTTTTTCGCTTATAACTCGGAAACGGTGCGTCGTACGGTATAAAGTATTCCTTACAAAATAACAGATAATTAGATTTCCTACAAGAATGTCTGTATTTCTTTTCTTCTTATGTGTTATAGCTTCCGAAATATTCGCCAGCGAAAATCGATAATTTTTAAAAACCTTTTTTGCCTCACATTTTTCGTCGAACTTGTCCTTCTAACTCGTCAGCCTTATGATTTACAAAAAAGTCGTCAGACAGGAAGTTGTATAGCATTAAATCTCCTTCAGAAATATGTAATAGTTACTAATTTCACTTCGACAGGTCAGAAGTTACAGCAATTTGAAGTTATTGGATAAATTTCGTGATTTCTCAAAAAAAGTCAATGAGTGCCCAAAAGGGAGTTGCAAAGGAATTCTTTTCTTGAGAAATGTGTTGCGGGTAGTTAGGAGGCAAAGATACTAAAAATCCCTATTCCTAGCCCTGCCGCTTCAGGGGGGGGAATGGAAAGGTCCCTTTTTTTGGTTTTTTGCTTATAACTCGGAAACGGTGCGTCGCCCCTATGCGACAGAGTTTACCGTGGATATTAGACTGGGACCTTAACGTTTGCGACCCTGTGTTTGCAGGACAGTATATAATATATCAGTTATCTAACACCATGACCTTCAGTATTGCTAATTCTACTACAAGTTGTGTTTAATTTTTGTATTGTTTTGTTACTTTAAGTTACATCTTTACTGACCGTAGCAACTCTAAGCTAATAATACATTTTTTTGTATACAATCAACCAACCCTTTTACAATACAAGTACTATGTTAAAAAATATCGTTAACGTTTTTTAATCAATTTGTAGTTTTCTAAAAGATCCCTCAACACCAAAAATATCAGCAGTAGTCTTTGGTTTCCCTGGCCGTTTCGTCTCATCCGAATAATATTGCTCTTCTTTCAAAAACCAATCTCTATAACTTTCTACCTTTAACTTCCAGTCAGCTAAAATTGATAAAAGTTACATAGAAGAAATCAGACTGTAAAATATTCCGACCTGCTATTTCTGCACAAGAGGGCCCTTCACCACCATAATCTTTAGGAAGAACTGACCGAGGAATGGTCTTGTACACATTTTCCATGTTGCTGTAGAAGTGAAACTAAAATAATAAGATTAGTTGTAGGAAATAATAAATACTTAGGTATACGAAATGTAGATTAAATCCTAATTTGTAAATACCGAGTTCTTATAACATCATCTCAAAGATTAAAGAAAACTTAAAATTATCTCTTATTGTTTCCGGTTTTATTTAACATTTTTCTGACCTGACTAACTTCTATAGAATTTGCAAATTTAAAATAAACTTGTCACTCAAATTAAGAACTTGCTATTGCATTGTTTCAACTGTCTACTGTCCTTAGACGATACAATCGCCATGATTTTACGTCGACTGGACTTGCTGTTGCCAATGAATAAATAAAATACGATAAAATCTGAATACTTAAATACTGTGGTATTAAACATTTTAATTCACAACCATCGTAAATAGTGATGCATTATAATTTGGCAACAGTGCTCTGGCATTTATAGTTACGTCACGTTATCCAATTTTAACCTTCCGCGTGAAGCGACCGTTTTGTCTATAAGGATCAAAAATCTTAGATTTTATAGGTATATTATGAGTTTTATTTGTTTGTTCGTAACAAACATAAGAATCTGATTCGTTGATTCTAATGGGCGCGACTTCACGTATATTTATTTGGCAACATTGATTGTTTAGTTGACGTTTTAAACTGCAATTTTCATTGTCATCATATTATAGAAAGCCTTCCTCTTGCATATGCAAAGGAAGTTTATTTTTAGGTAATGGATACTTTTATACTTTCCATTAATGATTAAATGGACCGATTTTCTATTATTAGGGATTTGGGACTTTAAACCAATATCTCTTGTACTTGTCGATATTATTGAGTAAAATAAAATAGGTAATGTGTTCTCTGTTTCTCTCTTGTGATCGTTTAAATTAACCATTTTTTGTTTCACTGCTGCTCAAAAATTTCCCAAATGGTGAAATGGTGGAACGCGATTGGTTGGCTTGGAGTCGTAGTAAGAATGCTTTGTTTTGTGTTCCTTGTTAGTTGTTCAGCGAATCGTTCTCATCCTTATTCTGCTGGTGGATATTCATAAAACCTCTTTCTCTCTTTCTTTTCATCTCTCTCTCTCCATCTCTTTTTGTCCTGCAGCTCCTTAAGAAGAAAAGGATACCCTTTCGCTTATTTGAATAGCCTGCGGCTTTAGATGGCAAAATGGATCATTTTGCGCATCAACGTCTGGTTCCGCCAAGGCGATCTTGTTTACCAGCTATCTCCATTTCTTCCTGTCCTGCGCTATATTTTTCACTTTTTTTACATGATATGCTTTGGCTTTGGGATTCTTTCAGGCTACTTTTTCCCCAGCTGGTATATTAAATTTTGATGTCTGTCTGGTAGGGTTATTATGGGATTTCCTCAACATATGTCCTATTCATTCTCATTTGCTTCATTTCTATTTTTTATTCTTTGAATATTTTTCATAGTCTAGTCTATCGTTTGATATTTTTTCTGACCAAAATATTTGGTGAATCTTGCGCAAGCATTTGTTTATAAACATCTGCATCTTTTTAATGTTCTGTTTGCTGATTGTCTAGATTTCATCTTCATAAAAAAGCACACTTTTGACATTTGTCTGGAATAATCGCAGCTTTGTCTTAATCGCCATATCTCTTAACTTCCATGTTTTCCCCAATATGTTAAATGCCTTTTGTGCTTGTGCTATCTCTTATTAATATCTTTACCTGTACCCCCTGTTCTGTCAGTTACACTTTCCAGGTAGCAAACTTCTTCGACTTCTTCTACGATTGAATCTTGGATGCTTATTTTCCTTTTCTCTTCACTTATATTTGTAGTAACTTTTTTTCTCGTTTATTTTTAAATCGACTCGTTGAGCTGCCTCTTTTAACTTGTCTGTTATTTTCTGCATTGATTTACATTTTGTGTGATGAAGGCTGTATACTTTGCAAACTCTCGATCCTTTGAATAAATTATTTTCTGTTTCACTGCTGTTCAAAAACTCCCCTCATGGTGAATAGATGGAACGCAATTGATTGGCTTGTAGTCGCAGTAAGAATTCTTTGTTTTGTGTTCCTTGTTGGTTGTTCAGTACAAATGCAGTGAATCGTTCTCATCCTTGTTCTGCTGGTGGATATCCAAAAAACCTAGTGTGAAATAAACTGTAGAAAAGACTGCAACCACATGAGAATAGTAAAGTCTGCATTCGGTGTTATGTAAAGGGGCGTGGACTAGAAGAACGTATCCAAAATGTTTCTTCAATCGACAAATCGATACGTGAACAAATAAAGAGTGAAACCAAAAAATGGCAAGAAATTCTGACTCGTATATTTTAGATACGATTTTGTTTTTGGTAAAAAGAGGTCTAACCCGAGAGGAAACAGTCATCTTGTTGGAGAACGTAACAATGAGAATTTCTTGGGAATTTTAAAATTAAACAGCCACTATGGTCCACTAATTAGGCAAGCAACTGAACAAAGCGAAGACGTCCTTTCAGGTACACCAGAGACTAAGTCCATTATCTTTCTCCGGACAGAGAAAACGAATTTGTAGACCTATGTGCTCATCATGTGATATCGAAAGAACTACAGAAAGCTAAATATTATTCCATAACTGTCGATACCACTCTCATATTGAAGAAACTAGTTTTGTTTTGCTCTACCTTCAGTTGAATTCTGAAGAAGAAAATAGACGATTTAAGAACGTTTTTTGGCGTTTATTGATTGTAATAAAATAGCTGGTGCGGTTATTGCTGATTTGATACGCGATACTCTAAATACAGGATGGTCCAAGATTCCGCTCTTGCCTTTTTTAAGCCTAGCCCTCTGCTTACAAAATACAATACAACAAAATACAATTTTTCAACACGATGGCGCACCAGCGCATTCGTCACGTTACAAACCATCTTAATAATACGTATTGACGATGAATTGATCGTCATGGCCCTGTAAGATGACCTGTAAGATGTAATGTAGTAGTAGGTATTGTTTTGTTAAAAATTGCTAGAGTCTCTTTCTTTTGTTTTGTTCAAAACACAAAAAAAATATAAATGTACATGTACATATGCATAATTCAAATGTTAGTTGCAACTACTATTTCTAAGCACAGCCCTCTACTAAATGCGGTTATTTAAATTAACAAAATTGGCGTTTTTATAAAATAACGCTTAAACCACCGCAGATAGACCCAAAGACTATTAAATAAAAATGAAAGAAAATTAAATTTTAAGTCTGATTATACAAAAATTTTCATATCGTTCTATTTAAAAATATCAAGTTATCCATGATTGAAGATCTTCATTTTCAATGATCCATAATAGGACCATAGTAATCTTTAACAAAGTCATTTGTAACACAATTGATGTAGCAACCCGTATTTGACACGGTGATCAAACCGTATCTTCGTATCCTGTTTAGTTCCAGAGATATTTCAAAATTTCTAAAACAATGTAATGTATCTCGAAAACGGCGCAATTTAGACCAAACGTATGGTTAATAAAAATGAATTTAAATGTAATAGGGAATCCAAAAATAAAGTAATATACAGGGTGTTCCATTAGATTCTAAAAAACAGAATAGGTTCTTTCCTTCACAACTTATCCATACTTCATGAGCTGCCAGAATCTACGCTGTGAAACCTTTTGGTAATCATCTTCATGGACTTCAAAGTTCGTTAGAAGATTTGAAAGCACTCAGTTTAACTGCGGATGGTCGTAGGGACCTTAACGGCATTCTAAAATACATTTGTTAATTTGAATGTATTTTGATGGCATCTATACCGACAAAAATTTAGCACCGTTCTACAAGACAGAAATGTTATAATCAATGTCGAGGATACAAATCTTGAGAGTTTACATTAAGATCTGCAGCTAATGCGGGAGCAATGGGATCCCATTTTACCCGAATGTGAACTAGTTGCAAGTGAATTATAGGCTACCGCGTCTACGCGGAGTCGAAAAAGAAGAAGAGTGAGGACATTTTCCGAGAGTGAGAGTGAAGATTCCTCTACTACCAGTATTACTAACAAAGAGACAGATTTTAAAAGAAATACTTTTTTGATAATTGTAAATTCAGTAATTGCAGGAATTTTTAATCGATTTTTAAAAAATAAATAATAATAATAATAAACAAAGCTTGAAATCAGTCACTTCTTTTTTCAAAAGCCCGTATGCTGAAGACAAACAATTCACTTGTTAAAATGATAATATAACACATCTATACTATGATCTATACGTTGTTTGATTGGAGATAAGAACCGTGTCAAATGTCTATTGTTTGTATTTCGTCTATTTGCAAAGTTTGTAGCGTTCACTTTTTGTTCCCGTTACATGTTTTGAAGTTATCTGTGCTATCTGTGTGATCTTGTATTTTTTTTTTGTAGTTTTCTCTTGTTGAAGAGGTTCTTTTATATAATTAAATATTTACTGGATTGAAATAATTTAAAATTTTGTTGATTCATTTATATTTTCTTAAAAAAACACTGGCGCCTTCATAATTGATTTTCTTCCAATATATGTATTGAATATTTTTTGTTTGTTTTGTATGTATAACTTCCTTATCCTCGCTTAAGGCCACCCACTAGTTTAGTCGGTCTAAGACCAAACAGCGTCTTAGTTAAATTCCATATCTTGTAACGCAAGATGATGTTGACGTTACAAGTTACCTAAATGATTATTCTTAAACCTGAATTTTACATTTTACATACATGTTGTCTGTTGTTACAACTACGATTTTTCTCTTTAAGTTGTGTTCAGCCTATAGATAAAACAATTATACTTATTTTTAGATTCATAATTCTGAGGTTTAGTATCATACTTAATACATAAAATCAACTAAGAAAGACAATCATAATAATACTTGGGTAATTCACACAGAAGTGTAAAATAGTATAGTTATTTGTATGCCAAGGTACTAAAATTTTTACTACAAACATGAATTATTTCCAAAGGTGCTAATTAAAGCAAACAATCACAAAAACTTTAGTGATGAGTTGCAGTTTAGAATTTTTTTAAAATCGTATAAAAAATGATATTCTCACTGCCGATTTTGCCTCATTTCACTGTCGATTTCAAAAAAATAAATTTACATAGTATATTTACTTACCCTATTTTTCATTTTTTCAATTAAAAACATTTTCATTATACTAAATAAGGTATCAGCAAATGAAGGAGCGTTAATAAAATGTATCTGTTTAAGTCTTGTAGGATAAGCACTTTGAATGCAAATCAAAACCTTTTTCAGCAGGCTAGGAGTAAGCTGCGTTAAATACTTATACGAAAATTCATCGAAATCTACAACACCAGCTTTTCCAGCAATTACAAAGTTATCATCTTCTATGCATAATATATCCAATATCATAAACATTACTTTCATGCAAGTTATAAAACTAACAGTGTCTGGCTCAGCAACTTTAGCACGAAATATTACTAGTCTCGGTCCTGCAGGATCTGCTGTTTTTGGCAAAAATAAGATAATTCTGGAAAATACCTTCATTTGCAATTTTTTGCTAAAGTTTATAATTATATTTAAGTACTTACCCACGTTTTAAAACTTCTTGAATTTCAGATTGCAGTGGATCTTTAGTAGAAAACAATTCAGGGATCATCGTTCTAATAGTGTAAAATAAATCTAACTTTTCTTTTGTTCGCTGCAGGCTAAATTTACAGGCACGAAGAAAAGTTACTAACCACTGATCATCTGTAATAAGTACATTATAATATTAATACACTTATAATTTAGTTGATTTTCTACATTTCAAACAAATTTTTCACCTGTCCTGCATTTTAAATGTGGCTGCTTAGATAACCATTCTCGAATGTGTTCTAAATCTTCTTGTATTCTTTCAGGCACTTCGTTAAGTTCAAATTTAGCTTTTAACTGTAGATCACTAGAAACTTTACGGATCGGCATATTTAATGTTTTGATGTACAATTTTATATTTTTGCTCACCGCCGTAAACACGTCGTAGCGCCGTCTCGAAGACAAGATGCAGATGGTCGCACTATGCTTACTTGCATCACAAGTTTACGTAGAAGTCTACAAAAACAAGTCTGAAGGACATTATTTATTACTACTTGATTTATCAATAAAATTGATGACATTACGTGTGATTAGCCTAAAGCAATTATGAGCAAAGTCGGCAATAACAGTCTAATATAAGATTTTAACCTGCGACAGTAGAGTAGACGCACAGGAAACTTTTTAGAATTTAATTTAATTTAAAAATTCGAAATTTAAAATATTGAAATAACAACGTCCAATATGGATTCACATGCTAATGCAGCTCTTGGAAATAACGCTAATACGGATGCAAATAACCGGAATATACTGGTCGGTAAGTAGAGCATCAGTATGGAAAGTAGAAGGTAGCAGGTTCAAATCCTGTTCACGGCTGAATCACTCACTAATTATGTTATAAGAACAAGGGTGAGATCAGCCTAGTACTTAATAAAAGCATTGCCAGGAATTGTAATTTTCTAAAATTCTAGTTAACGTACTTCACATCATATTACCTAACATCCATTATCTGCTTTTATATTTCAGAACTCACTAGAATGAATTAAGACGAAATTAAGTTTTTTAAGATTTCTAAAGCAAGGATGGCCTTTAATAGCCATTTTGGAAATTAGCACACTGAGGCGAATTTGAATTTTTACCTACTACGCTTCATACCAAGCAATATTAAATAAAAGTAACAAATGTTAACATTTCTTTTCAGATAAAACATCACAATCTTGTTCAGTCTAAAACTATTAATGACTTCTATTGAAGTTTTTAGTCAAATACCCAAATATATAAGGTAACATTGGTATTTTGACACTTGAAATGTGAGACTGTCAAAACAACTTCGGGGTTCATGAATTCCAATTTCAATGAATGCCCAAAAGCGGATTGTAGAGGACATGGAATGGGGGAGAATTGTCTTCTTGAGGAATGTGTTGGGGGTAGTTAAAAGGCAAAGATACTAAAATCCCCCGCCTCTAACCCTTTCGCTTCAGGGGGGAAGGTCCCTGTTTTCGGTTTCTTGCTTACAACTCGGAGACGGTGCGTCGTACGGTAAAAAGTATTCGCAACAAAATAAAAGATAATTAAATTTCCTACAAGACTATTTCTATTCATTTTCTTTCTATGTGTTATAGTTTCCGAGATATTCGCCAGCGAAGATAGATAATTTTTGAAAAACCTTTTTTTTGCCTCACATTTTTCGTCAAACTTGTTCTTCTAACCTCTCAGCCTTATGTTTTACAGAAAAGTCGTCAGACAGAAAGTTACGGAGCATTCAGTCCCTTTTAGAAATATGTAACAGTTACTAATTTATCTTCTACAGGTCAGAGGTTACAGCAATTTGAAGTTTTTGGATACATTTCGTGATTTCCCAAGAAAAACCAATGAATGCTCAAAAGGAGGTCGTAGAGGAATTCTTCCTTTGAGGAATATGTTGCAGGTAGTAAGGAGACAAAGATACTAAAAGTCTCCACCCCTAGCCCTGGTGCGTCGTACGTGAAAACTATTCCTTACAAAATAAAAGATAATTAAATTACCTAGAAGAAAGTTTATATTCATTTTCTTCCTATGTGTTATAGTTTCCGAGATATTTACCAGCGCAAATCAATAATTTTTGAAAAACTTTTCTTGCCTCACATTTTTCGTCGACGTTGTCCTTCTAACTCCTCAGCCTTATGTTTTCGGCAAAGTCGTCAGATAGGAAGTTGTAGAGCATTACATTTCTTTTAGAAATATGTATATTTACTAATTTATCTTTGACAGGTCAGAAGTTACAACAGTTTGAAGTTTTCGGATTAATTTCGAGATTTCTCAAGAAAACTATATTTTCGTTATTATTGTTATTTATGTATTAAGAAACTGGAATTTAAGAAAAATCTTACTGATTTTTGACTGGAATTTGTCAAAAATCAGTAAGATTTTTCTTAAATTCCAGTTTCTTAATACATAAATAACGATAATAACGAAAGTCTACCTTTCTTGAGAAATTACGAAATTTATTCGAAGGGCTAGGGGCGGGGACTTTTAGTATCTTTGCCTCCTAACTACCCCCAAAACATTCTTCAAGAGAAAAAGTCTCCCCCCTTTCCATGCCCTCTATAATCCCTTCGTTGACTGGACTAAATTATTTTTATGAGTGTTTCAAAATAAAAACATTGCATGCATTGTATTGACATTCAAGAAATACATACAGTAGAGCATCGATTATCCAAAATTACGGGACCGGGAAGAGTTTGGATAAATGATAAGTTGGATAACAGATCGAAATTAAAATTTAATCATAAATCACATACATATGTATTGGTATTCTGTAAGCAAATGAGCTCATCGTCTCTGTACAAATCAAGAATTAAATTTTTTAGAAATAATTAGTAACTAATTGTTGCCTTTCCGCAGCTGTTCTCTTTGTAGCAGCTAAAGTTTGTAGACGTTTTAGCTTTAAACGACGTGTTCGATTAACAGATCGTTCGGTTGACGGATGTTCGGATAATCGATGCTCTACTGTAGTTATAAGGAGTGTCCCAAAAGTTTTGGAATCAACTATAGCCATGAAATTAAAAACAGCGAATGGCTTAAATTAATTACTGACAGGATTCACATTTGTCTAATTGAGACTGTCAAAACGAAGTGTAAGTAAACAAGTTTTCAACATGTTTTATGAATACGGTTTTATTCTAAATTAAGCTTGGGTTTTTTAAAGAATTTCTGTATTTACTTTCAATACATCCAATTCTTAAATTAATGTCAGCTGTTACTTTAACCTTAAAT
>VTPC01000599.1:0-46058 GCA_011009095.1 Ignelater luminosus | reverse complement strand
TGCCGGTTATGCAAAAAAAAGTACAAAGAAAGCTGCTGTGCATAGAAGGCTTCCTGTATTGGTACCTTTGAAAGCACCTCAAAACAAACTGTTATGGCGTTTGGTGGATTTTCCTTTATTGGATTGTGGAATTGGGCTGCTCAAACTTTATGTACCTTCAGTTCAGTTTTGTTTTCATTTTCTGTCACATTTATTTAAGTTTTGGTCATAACACAAAAGTTGTTTTTGAAGACTCTATACTGAAATACGTGTAATTCACTCGTAAGTTCTCACTTCTATTGTGATTGTAAACCTCCCACAGTCTTGAGATACTGTATTCGGATGATAAATAAATTCTTCTTAATTTTCTTCTTCCATAGTGACTCTCTCTACCCTTTATCTGTCTTATAAATTTTTTAACTGCCTATATTTTGCAGTACGCCTGTCCCCGCCCCTTTTCTTCGAGATTTCATTTTCTTGCATAGTTTTTTTACAGATTGTATGCAATCTTCTTTGGCTAACACTATACACAGATGTGAATAGTTTTTGACAAACTTGATGTCTGTTGCCATCCATTGTCACCTAAAGTAAAAGAAATGAATATTAGTTACATAGTACACAATACAATCTATGTTTTAACTTACATAATATTTCACAGAGAAAAAATGAGATTTTCCATTCAGTTTTCTATGTAAAAAACTCGTCAGCATGTTATCCTGTATGATTTTGTTAGCCTCTTTAAAACGAATTATTCTTTCCTTCGTCAATGTGGTACACATTAGATTTTCATTTTTGTGATTACATACAGCATTAAAATCATAATTGTCTAAGTTGGGATCCATAAAATTAGAATTTTGATAAAACATCAAACTTAACCTACAAAGTAACACATTCATATACCTCACACTTTTTTTTTCGTGCAATGATTTCGATATTGTCCCCTTTCTGGTACATCGATCGCTATAACCAACGACATGTTAGACTTCTAGTGCCTCCATTATTAAACACCAAAACCAAAACACGTGAACACACGAAAATATCGGAATATCCAGAAACGTTTCACAAGCAGTCATAACCGACAGGACAACCGCACCGGAACAACTTGCGTTATGTCCAGCACTCCTGGACAAAACTCCATTTGTTTGTCAATGCTAACAGGACAAAATTTGTTTTGAACGTCCAGGATATGGAAAAAACATTACGGTCTGCATAAGGAAAACAACGCCACCTTTAGTTGAAATTTTTTTAAAAGGGTCTGCTCTTCATATAGACAACACACACAACAAATAAAGAACTGCCAACAGGCTAGCTCTAACATTGAAGACGGGGTGGTTCAAAATATTCCCGTAAACGTAGGACGTGATTAAACCAGAAGTTTAGCCCTAGACTAATACACTTGGATAATGTTACCAAGATTCAATCACTTATCGGATATCAGCCTTATGAATCACAAAGACAAATATTTTTTAAATAAAATTCTTGTATTAGTTCTAAATGGGAAAAACCTCGCTGCTGGTATTTCTCAAATATTTACTGAACGATCATAAAGAAAGTAATGAAGGATTTATCTTTATCTTGGAGGCAGTTTGGTGCAGTTCAAAATAAAAAATTCGTATGACAAAAACAAAACTTTAATGATGCAATTCTGCAAAAATTTAAAATCCACTACGGGTCTGGTTTCTACTACTACAAATAAATTTATCAAGTCTTTGCAATGACTCACTTGCTTGGCTGCTATCTGCTTAATAAATCTTGATCGGTACTTCTCGGAGGTCCGAAATTCTTCTCGATTCCCAAAATCTCAAACGAAATGGTATCTAGTACAAAACGTAATTAAATTCTAAGTTTCAGTTGTTCATGGGACGGTACAAAGGGTCACACTCAGAATTTACAATGCAATCAGGCAATTAAATTAATGAATACCATAATATTCGAAGAATTACAAAATTAAAAACAATATTGCGATTTCCTTTCAGATTTGTCTCAAAGCTACATTTCTATTAAGAATATGAAATTAATATTTTTATTGATTTTCTAATCCAACTGTGAGTTTATTTATTATATGAAATTTTGATAAATAACCTGAAATGTTTTTAAAGGTTAACAGAAATCCATTTAAATGATTGACATTTAATTGGTTTTTAACTTTTCGTTTTTGCTTTCAAAATATATCACTATTTATAAGTTCAAAATAGTCTTGAAAGACAAATTTAAATGACAAATTGTTACACGGTCTTAGAATTATAAATTAAAGTATGTAAACTATCCTTTTCTATAAGGACAGTGAAGTCTCTGACTTTCTGAGAATGATGACGTACATGTTTCCCCATAATTGAAATTGCTTCAGGATTTGGCATTCTCTTCCGGAATAATCATTTCAGAACTTGGCAGTCTTATATAGGGTATTGATCGTTACCTTTAGAATTCATTCCACTCAAAATGTATTTATTACAAACAAAAAAGAATCTCCCGAATGAGAAATTTCAAAAAAAAACAGTAAAAGCCTCTTGTGACAATGTTCTTCTTGTAACTTTTTATTGAATCAAATATGATGCTGAGCTAAAAGAAAAGGTACATCTGTATGTGCGGCAAGCTTTGGTTGAATGTCAGACAATAAGCGTCGAGAACGTCATAGTGTATGTAAGAGTGGCGCGTTCTCACCTCGGTTTTTATGGAGGAGATGCCTTTGCATACCGCACTTTTGTTCAAAATGATTCCGTAACCCTTGCGTTTCACCCCTGCTGTACTCACCAATAGATCCTAACCCTCGCAAAATGCTCTCGCGTCGAACTCAACACTTACTCCTTCAAACTGCTTCCCAATGTTTTCAAATGGCCCTTTAGATACTTTTCTACTTCCGTATAGTTATCAAAACGTTATTGTATTCGATCAGGGGTTGTATTGAAAATTTATGAGGATTTTTATGCCGACCTTTATGCCTTTCATAAAATTCAGGTTACAGGTAACTGGATATTTTCGATACATTTGAGGAATTTTCAAAAAGGTATTTTAAGTATCACCTCAACCTGAACCGCACAGCAAAAACATTTTTACCACTTTCGTTAAAAAAATGACTAGGAATTTACAAAATCAAATTTTTTTATTTTTTCGACATTGCGTGTGTTAATGAATATGAAATTAATACGTTTTTGTTCTGGTTAAAAATGAACAAAGCTTTCATTCTATGCATTCGTATTATACGAACTCGCTGAAAGGTTATTATTGAAAAATGCATCGGGTTTTTCTACGGAAAAAAGTTGTTAATACATAAATCGAACAAAAAAGGTATTGACTGTGATGCATACAAAGTATAAAAGTCAGTTTAAGAGGTTTTGTGTGGCGCGTAGCGTTATTGCAGAGAATTTCCCCGGTATACGTACACAAATGCATTAGAAAGTTTCTGTTGCAACTTGCTGTACAGTAACTTGTTATAAAGTGATTAAAACAGAAATAAACAGCTTTTATATGATGATTACTCTAAAATAGGGGTGGGCAACCAATGCACCCGGGGTCTAACGGATCATATAAGCTTTCAACGACTACTACGAAAAACAGTAATTAACTTTAGATACCGCCGCGGTAGTTAAGTAGAGTTGATGCAATTACTTTGCAATCAAATAGTGTTTTAATTGGTTTCAATTACAATTAATTACAAGTCGCGCTGATGCTATGCTACTGTAAGGATAAAACTTTACAGATTATGTTGTAAAAAGTGTAACACGTCAACAAACACAAACGTGTTTTTATTACTGCTAATGGAAAATTTATCTTAATAACCTACGTGTACAGTTATAAATTTACATGCTGTGATAAAACGTTTCAACCCCAATTTAAGTACTACTTTGTGCAATAATAGGATTCTAGAATAAAAATTAATGTACATATGTATGATGTAAACGGTAGAAATCATTAAATTCACACAAACACATTTCTCTAAAAATCTCTATATACAGTGCCTCCCAGGAAACGTGGAATATTCAAGTTTATTCCTTTTAGTTTGCTCACGCACCTGCTTAAAGTAGAGTTATCGTTTTTCTAACGTAGGCAGCTTTAAGAACACGTGCTGTTGCCGATTTGATTAAATATTATGTAAAGAATACTGGTGGGGTTTCTGTCCTGCATTTTCAGGGACACCTTGTATGTACGAAGAAGGTAAAGTTTCAAAAGCACTTTGAGTATTTCCTTAGAAATATCGTTCTATAATCCTTGAGGTACAACCTGATTAAAATTAACTTGCATACCCCCAAAAATCTTGTTTGTGTTTTTAGTAAAGTCAAAAAGGCTCATCAATAATTCAAGATGTCCAAAACCCTGAATTTCTATTCAAATAGAAAGAAACAAAAAGAGAACTTCTGTTTGGGAAAAATTATTAACTTCTAAAACTGAAAATTTAATTTTCTGAAAAAAAGATGTGTGTGCCAAGCATGAAGAAATAATTCTGTGTTATATGGTTGTTTTGTGATAAAAAAGTTTTTGTTATTTCTCCTATCTGAAAAGAAACTCAGAGATTGTTTCAATATTGAAAATCAAGGATGATCATCGCTCCCGTGGTCTCTCATGAGCAGTTTTTTTGACTTACGATTCATTAACCAATCTTGGCACGTGGCCAAGAGTTTTCAAATTGAAATCTTGCAGGAATCATACCAATCCGACAAAAATTAACTGTTCTCCATTATACGAGTACACTCAGTAACATACTTGAACCCTGCTGTAACTAAAACTTTGTTCTTGTGTTTTCTGTTGATCAAGTCAATAAATCAAAAGTTTTGTGTTGATAGGAGAATATGAGTATGACCTCCCATTTTTTGACATCAATATTGACAGAATCGATTGTGGTTATGTATTGAAATTTATATATTTAGTTTCTCCTATCTACCTAAGTATTAAGCACCATCCCTCCACTCAGCTGAGTAGCACATGGTGATTAACATTTATCAAATTTAGCTCGTTACAAGTTCTTTTTATTAATTTTCTTGCAGTTATTAAATCCTACATTAATAAGTTAGCTGAGGTAGCTCTATGGATCAATTTATGGTCCTTCGAGCCGGACTTGAATTAGCAATTAGCGACCTGTTCTAATTTCTAAGGCATCTAACCGCAAGTAACTGTCTTGTTGTTGAAATAAAGATTTAATGTTGAAAATTAAATAGTTACTGACTACCAGATGTTCCAAAATTAGAAAAAAGAGACAGTCACGGTACCCCAGAATTGGGGCATTAGGTAAGTATGCCAATACATTAACAGTTTGAATATCTAGACACGTCAAAACATAATATGTCTTTTTTAAATCTGTAAAGGAGTAGAACTAACAGGAAAATGAGCAAACAATTGATTTCTTGTTTTTAAATTTGGCCAAGACATAAAGAATTCTATTTTGTATTTAAACACAGTTTGATTGTTGATAAATCGTTTTGAAATAATTGACTGTGGCAAAGTGTCTGCTTTATAGAAGAGAGTAGTGAATAGTTAGGACAAACTCACGTATTGGTTTGCATTGAGCAATCAATAACTATTTATATTGATTTACCGGGTGTGGAGTTTCAAACCTGTACATAGGACAATTTTATTATTAATTTATTTTGCTAAGTCTGAGCATTGATTGGTCAATTTATTGGTGCCAAATTGAGAGAAAACTTCTGCCATATCGATTGATACCATTACGTCCCTTGTAGGTTCATTTGGGGTGAAGGAATTACAAAAATCTAAATCCCCACGCATTGTCCTATGTACGAGTTTGAAATTCCACACCCGATATCTGTTACTGTAAAGGACCGATATTAGTGAGTGTCAACATTCTCAGGTGAATGTCGACAAATACAAAACACATCGGTAAAAGACCGAATATTATTTTGCTAGTATAACTATACTATTCGAATCTTCATTGGTGTATATAGACATACACAAATGAGCTCTGATGAAAGTCAAAAATGACAGATTTTATCAGTCAATGTGTCCACGTGATGTGAGACGCGTTCTTATTCCTGCTTAGTTAAACCTCAGTCTTACGCATGATATAATAGTGAGAGTGTAACGTTTGCTAACTTGTATTTTGTATCTTAAATTCCAATTTATGTTCAATGGCTACTTCAGTAAACCATGATCATATTTTTGAAAGCTTGCCCATAAACGAGAAGACCCAAGAAAGGTACATTAAAATACTTTCTGAAGTGACTTCTGCTAAAACTAAATGCGGTGCACAGTTGGACTAAAGGTGTTTAAAACGTTTTAACATTTTAAAAGTTAGTGTTGAAGATAAGTTAATTGTACCATTAACACCAAAACAAGCGAGTATTCAATACTACATTACCAATGACGAAATGTTCAACTTTCCAAAACTGATACCAAAAGAGGCCATGGACGAAAAACAGGTATTTTTAAAGAATTTCAAGTTAAATATAGAAATATTAAATATGAAGTTATAATGTTATATTTATATTAATGTAAACAAGGCCAAATGAAACATAGTGCCCCTAAAAAGAGTATTGTTGTAAAACCAATGATCAGTTCAGAGTTAAACTTAAAATGTCAAGTAGATCTGATAGATCTACAGTCTCACAGGGATTGCGATTTTAAATTTGTACTGGTGCACCAGAACCATCTAACGAAGTTTGTCCAATTACTACCTTTAGAAACCAAGACGGCTCAGGAAGTAGCATATCGACTTCTTCAAATATTTTTAATACAAGGCTAAGTAAAATGAGCCAATCAGGATATACAGAATGTTAACCGGGTGGATGAGCGATAATAATACAAATAAATGCTCAAATGGTTTACCCCTTGTCCAGCTTGCTAAAAAAGCAGTATACCACGAAGGAATACGCCAGATTCCCCATGAAGCCATGTTTGGCATTGAACTAAAAAGAAGCATAGCATCATCATCTTCACCTTGCAAGCAAATTGAAGAATAACAGGGAGAAACTCTTAATTCTGTAAAAGAAAATTGTAGCGGTGATCAGAAAATTAGCAGTGAAGCCGAAGAAAATGTTTTGAATAATTGTGTCAACCAGAATGCCATTGAAGAGCAACGTCTTCATCTCAAACACTGGGGAAACAACACGAGTTAATTTCTGCAAAACAGAACAAAAGGAAATTTTGTATTCCAAGCAACGAAAATGATACAAAACTCAAGAAGAAAATTTCCTCCTGCTCAAATTGGTGATGCTGTACGAATACAAGTCCCCAACGTCGACCATGTCCGCACAGATCCCCGATATGTTTTTGGCAGAATAGAAGATTTTGACTTTTATAAATTAGCAAACAAAAATGGCACCTACAAGCAGCTTTTTACCCGAAATCAGTTTGTAATTAGTAAAAAAAAGTCACTTTCTTCCCAAGAAATGTCGGTCGCTGAGGGACGCAGCTTCTGCTAATTCTAAAAGTGATTTACCAATGCATTGTTTGCCTTACGGTTTTTCTACCTAATATAATAAACATAGTAAATAGTAATAAATTATAACAAGAAAAGTTATATTTGTTTTAGTTTTATAAAATAAGATGTGGTGCCACTTATGTTTTCAACACTGACCACCAGTGCTTTCGAATGTCGCCGGTGTAAGTAGGAAATAATGATATTTTGAGAATATTTCAAGCGACTTGGTGAATCTCGATATTCACCGGTAATATGACATTTACCAAACTTGGGTCTTTCACAGTAACATACCTTTATCACAATTGATATTACTAAGCGGAATATTTAAATTTTTACAAAAATGAGGCAATAGGAAGATTTTTGACTTCTGATATGGTTGACATCTGTGTCTCTCGATTAGCGAGGCCAATGCTCTAACCAAATGAGCTACAGGTTCATTCCTGTACAAAGGCGAAAATATCTTATTACATAAATTAGCTCAATTGGTTAGAATGTTGGTCTAACTAATCAAAGAACGCAGGCTCAAGACCCGTCTGAGGTCAAGAATTTTTCTTTAGATTACAAAAATATTAACTTAATAACAAATTAAAGATTCAATTTAGTGATATATGCTTTGCGGTTAGCAAAAATCAAATCCAATCATATCAAAGGAAAAAACCAAAAAATACCAAAACACCGCTTGAAATGATTTCCTTGTTTATTTAGAGCTTGACTGTAATTCATCAACTCCAGCTTTCTCAGAATCTACGAGAGTGGTCTGAAAAGTTTCCGACCTAACAAAGATACAAGACATTTTTTCTGAACATTTTTTTTTATTTTTCAACATAGTCTCCTTGTAACTCTACACACTTCTCCCAGCGATGCTCCCATCTCTGTAACCTGTCCAAATAGTACTCGGCATTTTTCTCTGCAAAATAATTGTTCACGAAGGTGATTGCCTTTTCATTTGACGAAAATCTTTGTCCTCCGAGCGCAATTTTTAGATGAGGGAACAGAAAGAAGTCGCTTGGGGCTAGATCTGGTGAGTAAGGCGGATGGTCAAGCAGTTCAAACCGTAATTCGTAGATTTTCGCCATGGCAACCGCTGAGGTGTGTCTTGGTGAAACAGGATTTTCGTTTTCTGCAAATGTGGCCGTTTTTTCGCAAGTTCTGCCTTCAGCTTGTCAAGTAATGATGCATAGTATGCTCCTGTAATGGTTTTTCCTTTTTGAAGATAATCGATTAAAATAAAAACAGTCGCCATCACTTTCCCAGCCGAAAAAACAGTTTTTGCTTTTTTTGTAGCCGGTTCCCCCTTTGCAGTCCACTGTTTGGACTGTATTTTTGTTTCGGGCGTATAATGGTGTATCCAAGTTTCATCTACAGTAATTAATCGGCGCCAAAACTCGGATTTATTTCGCCTAAACTGCGCCAAAAGAGCGTTGGAAATATTCATTCGAACACGTTTTTGGTCTAACGTGAGCAAACGCGGCACCCAACGCGCGGACAGCTTTCTCATACCTAAATGTTGATTTAATATGTGACAAACACGTTCTTTTGACATGTTCATAACCTCTGCTATCTCTCTCACTTTAATTCGGCGGTCGTCTAGCACCATTTGGTGAACTTTGGCGATGTTTTCGTCGGGAGATGCAGTTTGTGGACGTCCCAAACGTTCATCGTCTCCCAAGGTCTTACGGCCACGTTTAAATTCAGCAGCCCAAACTTTCACTGTGGTAAATGATGGTGCAGAGTCCCCATACACAGAATCCAACTCATCTTTTATTTGCGATGGCGTATTGCCTTTCAAAAATAAATATTTAATGACAGCTCGATACTCGATTTTGTCCATTTTCACAGAAAAACTCACTCAAACGACTGTTACATAAATACTGCGCATCCAAAATGGCTGAAACTTTGGTGAGTAACTGTAGCTTCTATTTACGAGTGCTGCCATCTTTTCAGACCACCCTCGTATTATATACAAAATTTGGATTTTAATGTAAACTTATTTGCAAAATCTACTGAGTAAGACCAAATTAATTTTTGTCTAAAGTTTGTACCTGTCATTTAGATTCTACAAAACTGAAAAAATTCAAGAATATACAAGATCTATCTTGCGTAAACTGAGTAAGCATTAAAAGCGTTGCATTGAACCGTCCTAGTTAAAAACAATAATTCGCTTTTATTGCCTTAAATTGACTGACCCCAAAAGCATCTTGAATCTGCCTCTGTGGGTGTCAAAATTAAAAGTCTATTATGACAATTCGGCTTCTTATTAGAAGTCAAAATGAGAACCTTAATTATTAAGTTGATTTTCTTTATATAATTGAAGAGCACGCTAACATCGACATTACTAAGGAAAATTAATTCCCATCAGGCATTTGTGTCCTCTTATATAGGGTAAGATCGCCTACATTAAGATAAGCACGTATTAGCAAACATGTGCAGCCTTGAGATACTTTTACTGATTTTATAATGAATATGAAAGTTTTCAGGAAGGCGGAATACACATGAATTGCACACGAGCAGTGAGCACTTGGAGTGGTTCCAAAGGCGGTTAGCTGGATCTAACCGTTGCTTTGCCATTTTTGAGATTTTCTTTTTATTATTGTTTTGTTTTGTAAAATCTGTATAATCTACAATGCCTATTATCTTTGCAAATTATAAATTGAAATGAAAAACAAACTAAAAAACCCGCTGTCCCTTTTCCGTCGTTACTGTTACTAAAGCACGTTCAATCCATTACACTGATCTGTGGATTATAATAAAATCACAGACAGACGATAGAAGTTTGTTGCCTTAGTTCCATAGCGTTGTAATTGAGACCATTGCAGTTATATCATTTTCCTATTGCTTCAACCTCATGCATGTTTGATTTTTCAGGTCTTCGTAGCAACAAGAAGTCGTTAATCTAAGTATCTTGTTACTGTGTCGATTAAGATCCAACTTACTAAACTTAATTAAAATTAATTAGCCCTTCAACATTGTAACAAATTTTGCTGAAAATATCGATGTAACTTTTTCACTTGTAGTTTTGCAAATAGTAACGCAGATGACTGAAAATGCTTACAAAATGTTATAAAAAATAATTAAGTTACACTGCAAATATAGCATTTTAATAAAACTAACATATCGCACATGGAAATAACAAGCCAAAAACAAATTATTCAAATTCTTTGTCGTTTTTTCCATTACGACTTCTTACTCGATTGAAAAAGGTAAATAAAGCTTTGCGTGTTTGCTTCCCAATCCCAAGGTTACATATTTGATCCCAACTCAGAACGATAACTTTTAAATGAGAATAAAAATTCAAAACATGCATATCTTTTTCGGATTTGGAACCCGTGTCAAAACGACATTTGGCACCTTTAGAACCCATTCATCATCATTATTTTTTCCCTTTGTATATTTATAGATCAAAGCGTACATATTCTTGTAAAAATTCTTTTGTAGATTATATTCAGATTTTTAAGTATCGGTGCTGGAAAAATTTTAATTTCGAAAGCAGAAATCTTTAGAAAAACAAGACAAAAGGATACCTTGAAAAATTAATACCTATTTGAGTAGCTTCTGAAAACAATTTTAAAATTTCTCTGAAACCTACACATTCATTTTTATGTTAACAATATGCAGCAACGCGAATTTTATTTTATTACGTTTTCTTTCTTTAGCCTATACAGCTTCAGTTGTTAATGACCTGTTGGTTGCTTTTTTCTTTATTTATTCTTGTCGTTATTTTTGTAGAAAACGGCAAACGATATAGTATAGTATTTCCCGTTAGAATTTAGACGCTTCGTTATAATTGCTCCGGAATATATTTACTTTGATTTGTCAAGCGTTATAATTATGCTGCGACCTATATTTATTTCTTGCACGATAATAATCAAACGGTTAAAGAGGAAAAGGTCATATAGCATTAACCCTTGAAAAGACATTCAATAAAATCTTAATTAACTTTTTTTGTCCAATGTAATTTATAAAATCAATTATGTTGGCAGTATAAGTGAACTTAAAGCAGGTACATACTAACAGCATTTTGCAGTATAATGAGCTTGTACAGAAGGTTTGCATAATAATGGGTGCCGCTAACGGTGGGAGCAACTTACAAGTGTAAACTCTATTACAACAACATGCAACTGCAATATCTTAAGAAGTGCGGTTGTTCGGTGTCTGCAAATTTCTCACCCATTTCACAAAATAACATTTGGCTAATGTGGAAAGTTTTAGTTACAGTAGAGCACTAATAACAGCAAAATTTTCTAAATGTATACTCTATGCAAAATTTTACAGCTCTTAAGTTTATAATGTGTTTGACGCATACAATTTGCAAGCAAAAACAAATTTTGTTACAGAGGAATGGCTTCAGTTTATTTTTACAAAGCTACAGAGGAAGTTTAAAAAGTTCCAAATAACATAAAAAACGATAAAAAATGCAAAAGGTAAACGGTTGAGTCTAGTAAGTTATTTAGAAGTTACTTAGCACACTTTCCAGCTTCTGCTAAAATCTAACCCCGACGGAAACAAAGAACTAATTCTAAAAAATTGTTCTACTGTCTAGATGCATGCGCAGGTCGTAAGAACAAACAAATTTAGCTACCTGATTACTTAAGAAAAACGAAAAATTATCTCGTTCCGTAAGCAAATAATGATTTATGAAACCCAAGAACCTTGTTGTTTGCCCTCTCGTGAGATACTAACAGTTCTAATGCAATGAGAAGGTATTATTTGTAAAATTTTCAGGAAAGTCTTAGAGCCGTAGTATCAAAGCTTGCAAACTTTGTTGCCTTTTCAGTCTTACAGTTTTTGTTTTGTTCAACTTTTTTAAATATTTTACCATTTTCTCAAAAACTCTGAGTTCTGTGTAGAGGATATTATTCAATCGGTATGGTATCAAGAATAATATTTGTCTTGCAATTTTTTAAGGAGGTACAATCTTATTTATTTCCATCAAGGCACAATTTTCCAAACGCTTATTTTGGATATCGTTGGCACGGATTAGAAATGTTCTTTACTCGCTTAAATAGCAGAATACATTTTTCCCTGCTACTTACCCTTTGTATGACAATTGAATCTGAAGTACACAATATTTTGAGCTCGGTTACTTTTATTCAGACACAACAGTACAAATTAATCTGAACCAATTGTTGCATCGCAGTAGTTATGAACCTATTTGGGTTCTGCTAAATATCTCTCAAACCAAGTGAGCGCTGGTGGTCTGTCTTGCTTTGACCTGTAGCTCCATAAGGAGCAAAGTGAATGTTTTATTTTCTCGCGGTAGATGGTAGAGCGGCAATCTCTGCTCATCTTGGTTGGAGTCCGTTGGTTTTGAGCTGTATGTTTTATCTCGCCCTATGACATGTTCAGTTGCTGTATTTCCCTGGAAAGGTTTCTTTTCCAGGTATCATGTGGTCTACCTTTTTTTATGTTTTCCTCTTACGTTGAAATATAGTGCCTGTCTAGTTAAGTTATTGTGTGGTTTTCTTAATGTATGCCCAATCCACTCCCATTTTTGTGTCTAATTGTTATCTCTATTCTTTCTTCGTTTGATATCTTCCATAACCGTAAGTTTGTTATTTTACCGAACCAGAATATTTGGTGGATTTTTCTTAGACATTTATTAGTGAATGTCTGTAACATTTGCATACTTCGTTCTTAACGTTGGTTTGCAATAAACGTAACTTTGTTTTAACTGTAGTATTTTCTGTTCTCCATATTTTGCTTGGCATATTAAAGGACTTTTAGGCTTGCTCTGTTCTGCTTTTTATGTTCCTTTGAGAGCCTCTCATTTTATCCACTACACTTCCTAAATAACAGAATTCTTCAACCTCTTCAATATTTTTATACTCTATGCTTATACTTCTTCCAACCTCTTTTAGGATCTTTGTCTTCTTATTTATTTTAAGACCAACTCGCTCTGCTACCTCTTTAAGTCTCATTGTTTTTCTTTGCATCTAGTTTTTCTTTCTAGTTATTAGGTCTTCAAGTTTGTTAAATGTACCCTCAATTGATTCCGGATATATTATTTTTTGTATTCTTCATCACCCAGTCAATGATGATCAGGAATAGAGTTGGTGATAAGACGCACCCTTGTTTAACTCTTGTGTTAATCATAATTTTTTCGGGCGGTTTCCCTGCATGTTCTACTTTTGCTGAAAAGTTTTTATACATAATTTTTATAATTTTTATTATTTTTTTTGTACTCTAGAATTTTCCACATGTTTTCCCTTGTGATGCAGATGCTTTCCCCCATTTTTTTGGTTTGTTCGAGTATTATCGTCGATCTGCATAATTGATCTATGCATGAGCGCCTTGCTCGGAAGCCTGCCTGGTTTTCCTCTAGTCTGGTCTATCGCAGTTTTCATTCTGTTTAATATTATTTTACACATTATTTTACTAGCCATGCATAGATGGGTTATTGGCCTCGAGTCTCGAGTGAGGTCTGTTTTTTGGAATATTTATAATTATTCTTTGCGACCAATCCTCTGGTATTGTTTCCGTATTCCAGATTTCGTTTTTGTTGGTGCTGGTGGTAACAGGTCGTTAATTGTTTTGTTACATAAGAAATAGCAGGTTATGTCGAGGTCTATCTTTCTTAGATTCATATCCATCGGTAGTGTGTGATGTAGGTAGTGAAATGGGTAACTTGATTTTACTTAAAAACAAATTTGCGTAAAGCAAGGATGGTTGGACAAACAGAGGTCAAAAAGCACACCATTTTATTTCCCAAGATAATCAGAGAACCGGAGAACCTTTTGAATATCTTTTCGGAACTCTTCTATTGTAAGTGTTGTCTTCATAAGTTCTATTTTAATTTGCACAGATGCTAACAAAATAGAATCCCTTCATTCTTAATGGTTCAATTACCCATAGCTGCTTTCTTCTCCTCATCTGGAGAGTGGGGACACTAGAGATGTCGATTAATCTTTGTATTTATCTATATTTAAGAATGTTAAAGTCGCCATAGTAGTTACTGAAATTTAGAAATTCCACAGAGGTAGGAACGTTTGCGTTCTGCACTTTAACTCGTTTAAGATGGAAGTAAACAGACTCTGGAGAACAAACTGATCTTGTCTGACGGTTACGTCTAGAAAAGATATTGAAGACTATACGTCAGAAATTAATGCGAAAACGACAGAGTAGACATTTTATTGCTAACTAGAATTAATTAGGAATGGATTTGAACTCAGCAGTAGAGGATAATAAAAGTTAATGTAACGGCGTGAAAATATTAAGGCGCCATCTAAGTATGAAGCGGGTAAGCATTGACTTTCTTTATCCTCTACTGGTGAGTCCAAACAAGGACGAAACGATAGTCTCGAGTCAATGCTTGCACGAATTTTTATTTATGGCAGACAATGTGGATCCTTGTCCTATAATCCCCACTATAAGTTGAGAACAACTTGTGTATTTCCTATTTAGAAATAGTTCTATTGAAGTTAAAATTAGTTGTTAAATCTACAACTTGAGTCTTAAAAAATGTGGAACAATACAATCAATTTCAGCGCAAGATTAACTAAATCGTTAAATGCAGGTCGATGACATTTGCAATTGACAAATGAAAGAAAGCAAATACGTATTAGGTGTTGAAATAAATCAGTAAGGCGTCACATCAAAATTAGATTTCTTAGCCAGCTGGACCCAGAAACATTTATGAACACTTTGTACTAATCTAAAGCAAGAAATACGAAATGAATACAAACTTTGGTATAATAGATTATTTAACACAAGTCAAGTTCAAGAAACCTAATAACCGGGGGATAAATACCTACACTATTTTTGTATCTATCTAGAAGAAATCATTGCGCCAAAATTGCAGCCATTTTAGAAGTCGCTAGACCTCTCGTCAGCCCGTGGAATGATGATGGTTGGATGCTGGTTACAGTGATCGACGCTTCGGTCTTAATGGATTCTGTTGTTGGAGTCGTCGGCGTTGGCAAGGCAGTAAAGTCGGCTCGAGAGGCCCTAGGATTTCTATGATGGTGATGTCGTTGGCATCGGGGCGGTTCTTGATTGCTGGTTGAGACTGAATGGAATTCTGATTCTTCGGATTACCGGTATTTGTTGAGTTATAGATTTCTTGCTTGCTGTTGACGGCGGCGGTGGTTGATGAAGTGGTAATCGAGTTGGAGCTGGTGCTAGAAATCAAAATAATTGGAGTTGGAATTATTGGTAGTTATAACTGATTGGAAGTTGAGATTGATTGATAATAATGATGGATTTTAGAGTCTGATTTGGATAATACGATTTATAGGAATAGGTGAAGGTGATAAACGGTTCTTTTCAGAATTACAAACCCCACAGTTTGCGCTGCGAGAGGATTTGGCGGGAAAAGGATGGGAGGGGGAAAGAGCTTATCCATGGGTGATGGAGGGAAGTTAAATTTCAGCAGTTGTGGAGTAGTTGCATTCGAGAAGCCTCGAGTTTGAATGACAACATTGGCGTGTGGAGTTACTGAGGACAGGCCTTGCAGACGAGGCTGAGAAACTGAAACACTGCTGGCCTTACGCCCCGACCACAAGTGCAGGGTACCGACAAGCGGAGTGGTGGCAACTACTACCCGTGATCCCCATCCGGGTGTTTAATTGCCAAATCGGAATAATGCTACTTACTATTCAAGTCCGCACTCGAAGCCGGACTGTCTTCATTTATTCATGGTGCCCTTTAAAACACCCTGATTCCGATTTAAATGCCTTAGGTCGGCTAACTAGAAAAATACTTATTATGTTCAAAATTTATTCTTACAAAGAGTGTCCAGAAATTATGTCTATGTAAAGGGCTAATAGCGATCTAAAGTCTATGTCAATTTCTACAACAAGCAAACGCGTGGAGATGTATTTTCATAGGGCAGTGTTTTTCCCCAAATGATGAATTAATAAGACGTTACATTGCATGGAAAGTACCTGACAACACTGTAGATCAACAAATCTTATTGCTGTAGCTGAAAGAGGCACCTTTATATCCAGAAACTAAATTTTCATTATTCTCGTTCAGAACGGACTGTTCAATACCCGTAACTAAAACAAATTCATTATAAAAAACATCAAATCTATCGATATTTACAGATTCTGCAACTTACCTGGCCGAGGTACTACAGTTGAACGTTTTCTTCTGAAGTTCACCTGGCTTAGGGGACGCCTGTAACTTCGGTAAGGTATGGGGGTGGTCTTACCGCTGCTTTGAAACTTTACCTAGGGTGGTAAGGTGTAAGGGTGACATGTAGCTCGCTTACTGTCGTTGCTTGACATTACATAGATTTCCTGAAAATTTTCCTTTCCCGTCATTGATGTGCGTAAAGTTCTCTGGTGATCTGTGGCAGCTGGCAACCAGTCCATTGGAAACCAGTGGCAGCATTGAGGAATCTGCAAATGGGTAGTGTCACCAAACATGGTTGCCTTATAAACTGTTTTTGAGATCCTATCTTTGTTACAGCGCTGCAGTAAGTGTTGAAAGAATTTTCGCGCACGACTGAAGGCCAAGTATAACTGAACATATGACACATCGTTAGTTGGTATTAAAACACAGAGTCTAATGAAGAAGCCATCACCAAACTGCAAATACTCACTAGATTATGTGTTACAGTCAACAAACGTTCTGTTATATTGATATATAGACCTACAGATATAAAAAATATTTTTATCGGCATAGTATTGTGATTGAAGTTGTTTATCTTTAATGGTAGAAGATTTCCATCGTTCTTAAATTGGTATTACTAGTTATGCCTGAACTTGTAAGTGTTTCTATGCTGCCAGAAAACTAATAATTTTACTTCGATCTTATCGTTTGTTCATTATGACCTTATTAATAGTTATGTATTTATAATGTTAATTGGAGAATTGTCTTCAACAACAAATGCATGGATTAGCATTTTTAGTACTTTCTAAGAAGTTTAAATTCTGCCACTGAAGTATTTATAACAAAATTTGAATAACCTTGAACTTGGAAACAACGTATTGATTCTATTTATAAAGATTCTAACAAGGCCTTTGGCAAGACTTTCTTTTATCACGCCTCGAATACCATCTAACTGGCAGTAAGCATGAAATTACAGTTGAAGATTGTAGGTCTACATAATTGCAAAATCCGGCGTTCCACAAGGGTCATATTTAGAACCTGTCTTTTTTCTAAATTAGGATAATAAATATATCACGCAAGTAATTCTGTACTAGCATTACTTGTAAGACTGCTTCTCCAAAAAAGTAACCTTCTCTTGATCATGTTTGCATCAGAACCTTGGTAAGTCCCGTACAGGTGTCTTTTAAAGAGTTAGTTCTGAACCCATACATCCAGTCTATCGTATAAGTGCATGTTTCTTGGTGATTGCCTTTTTTGCTGTTTCTGTACCAACTGTAGCTTTGTGCATATTCGTTTCCCATTTTGAATAGAAATATTTTTTATTGTTATAGTTTGACATTATAATATGAAAATGGACGTCCATATGCAACAGACTAGCAACAAATCAATTTTATTGGGTTGGATTGCAGTCATTAATCTAATTGATTATTAAATAATTTAGATTTCTATTTAGATAGTACCGAGCCAAATATTTTTCTGTTGATAAAGGATGTTGTTTAAACTCGTAATTTTAAAATCAAGAAATAAATGTAAAAGTCTAGCTTACGATATTTCAAACGTCGCATTCGTGTGTTTATAAACCTTCCGCACACTACCTCACGGCATTGATTTAAAACGTTCTAGCTGAGTAAAACCCACATGGATATTTCGTCTAATCATTCAGGCAATTTTTGCAATGCTGCTTACAGCAGTGTATTCGAGAAAACTTCGGTATAAAGGATTCATTGTAATGTAAAATTCCTAGTATTCATGCACGGTACCTATTTGAAATTTTATATTGACAATGTAGGCTATTCTAAAACATGCATAATGTGGTTGGCGCATCACGCACCACCGATTTTACATAATCTATCGTACCAAGCTTGGAACATGTATGAGAAGCTGACATGGCGATGTCAACATAGTCGTTGCATGTTCACATTGCTGCGGATCTACACAAAAACCTCCACACTTGTAGGCAACGCGCTCCTTTGCATAATAGTGGAATTGAAGCATTGAGGCCAAAGCTTTTCAAATTTCACAGAAATTGCACTGGCGTTACGTGTTTTTCTACCATAATCTATATTTAATAACGAATTGTGCAGCCTCTTTTTGTGGGGGGACGTACTGCAATTCATTGTAAAGTCCCGGCAGGGCGGTGTACGTGACGAGAAACGGAATTTTTACTCTTTAACTCAAACTCACACATTCAATTATCTTAATTGGAATATGTAAAACGAAAAATAATGAATTTTAATTCTAACTCGAGATTTATATTCAGCAACCACTTTTTAATCTAGATCATTCTGTAGTAGTTCTTTTTTAATGCATTTCTTATCTGCATAAAGCAACTGTTCCCAGATCTGCAATTTCCTAGTTTGTTCTGCTTGTTTATTTACGAAGCAAAATATTTTCCTGGAGTTCGTTTATTTACTTTAGTCATGCTTGGAGAGCAGATAAGTTCATTCTGGTGATGCCGAAAGCACACGGTCTCTCAAAGTACTTCATTTTTGAACAGCTTGCTCTAATCTTCAACAAGGGTACATTTTGTTAAATTTTATGTACTGTTGAATCAAGATTACACAATCAAATGCTTTTTGCCAATTTTACTTTTAATAAACAAGCTTATCAGCAGAGGTCGTCGGAGCGTCAAATGATTCAAAATGGATCTTTTTCATAATGGAAGTGTCAAAAAGAAACTTCATTAATTAAATGTGTCTCATTTCACAAAATGCATCGCAGTGATGTGGGAAAATGCAATTTCATTATTACAGAGAGAAAATAAATTATTATTTCATCCAGGACAAAGTAAAATTGTAACATTTCATCATTAGTTCTCGTCAAATTCCGAATTAATCTAGCACTTGAAACAAGAATAATATCCTGAGGACATTAGTTTCACGCGGTTATTACTAGCATGGTCATTTCACCTTGCATATTACACGTAAATTTAGTACATGCAGCTACATTAATGTATCATATACAAAAAATTAAAAATTAATGTTTCGTGTGGTTGTTAGCTTTGCAACATCATAATTTTTATGTGGTTATAAAATGAACAAAGAGTTGTAAATTTTGAAAGAAAACAAGAAGACATTATTATGTGCGCTGGCATTTAAAAGTGTATAAAGAGATATTGCTTTATCAAATTGAAAACGTTCCATTATTCTTAAACTAAGAAAAACAAGACACATCGGATAAAATATTTCTGCTTGTTTGTTTGGACGTTATCAATCTTTTTTATTTGTTTTTTATCATTATTATTCTTACATCAAATTGATATTTAGAAACTCTATGATATTTGAAGACTCTTATTCATTCTTCTTTAATTTAAAAATATGTTATTTAATCAACTGCTTGTTTTTATAAGCCACTTGAGGAGAATTAAATAAAATTGGCAACACTGTAATAGTTGACAGTTGATCAATCATTTACTATAAGTTTAATTCCCTACCCGGGGCTGCCCCTTTGGGCTAGTTTTATTATCAAAAGCGACATAATACAAAATCATTAGAATAGAATTTTTTGTAAAAGTCAAGTTACAGTGTTTTAGACTGTAAAGTAAAACTTCAAGTATGTTTTCAGTTACCTGAAATGAATTCTATTGAGTCTCTTGAGCCTTTCAAAGCTATTTTGCAGGACAATACTCATTTTGAAACGTTTTCAGAAACAATTAACTGCCGCTTGATTTTCATTTTACTAAAAAAACTTTTCAACTTCATTCGTCTTTTCTATGTTAAGTATACTTTCGAAAGCTTAAGTAGTTCCTACAAATAGACTACACACCAACACATTTCAAAAGTATTAGAATTGACAAGCATCGATTAACGTTATTGTTACTCTAGAGATTTGTACAACAATGTTCTCATTTGGGACAAGCAATAAATTAATTAGAGCATCGATTGAAACTCAGTACGGTTTACTGATTGCATTAATATAGATAAATAAAGAAACATTCAACGCTTTGCATATTGAACGTATTACAATATCAGTCCTGAAAGTTTATTTTTAAGTTCAATTTTTTTTAAATAGAAATCAAGCGAATGTACAAACGGTTTGCAAATTTCAAATTTGTATTGATTTGGCGCTATAATGAAGAGAAATTAGTAAATACCTCTTCGTTCCCTATGTATAACATGTAATCAATACTTCGAATAATCCCCTCCAGAGACTAGTCCGTCATGATCTTTCGAAGAAAAATCAACATATGTGGACAACCGATAACTTGAACAATCTTGAAACTAGATCGACTCTGCTTATGGACTACATCTTCCTTCAAGCTGCAAACAAAACCTCATTAGGGATGCAGCGCCATTTCGAGACCATACTTAGTAGAAACGTTTTTTCCTACTCTTTGGGGGAAAAAGAGACGCATTTTCTTCTACACATCAATTTATCAGTTTCATCAACACGAAAGAAGAAGGTACAGATGCAGTCCAATCTCTATTCACACCAACTCAAGATAACTGACATGGCCTCTATATACACTATACTCTGTCAGAAATCAGGTAGAAGATGTACGCCCTTCTAACCAGCCGTTGTAGGAGATTCAAGCAACCCCACAAAGGACTCGAAGCAACTAGCAAGGTAAAGAAAGAAATTTTTTACGAATTGAAGATATCTAACTACCGCTGCAGTAGACAAACGAAGAATTTGCTTCTACGATTCAATATACGATTCCAAATCCGCCAGGCCAAACAACAAAGCAAAAAACAAGAAAAGATGGGATAAGCTGTTCAGTCAGTCAATCAATCCAAACAATACTAATCCCAAGCCAAACAAATCCATAACAAATAAAAATGAATTGGGAAATTGTAATTACATGGACCTGCAGATTTCCAAAACGTGCGAATGTAGCTATTAAATAAACATTGGATTAAATAGATATTTTCCATACAATTACAGCAATGTAGACGTTGTCTATCGAAAAATATTAATTGTTTCAAAGGTTGTTGAAAACTCATTGATTGTAACTAGTCAAGTTTACTATCATTCTTAATACTTTGTAAGACTTATTATTGAATATCTTAGACAGTTTTAATGGAAAAACGACATCTGATACCAGAACAAATTAATTTTGCGGTTGATTTGCAGCAAAGAGGAAGGCGATAGGTTTTTTGCTTACGAAAAACCGGAAACATCTCTAGAAGACCAGGCAGTGTGTCTTCATGCATTACCACACTTCGGAAAGATTTATTTTTGATAATTAATGTCAGAATGCGCCCACTTTCTGTTGCTAGACACTTGGAGCAGAAACTTCAAACTGCGACAGGTCTAAGGGTATTCGACCAAACCGTACAAAATTGGTTTCACGATGTAGTCTCCTGAGATGCCTTAAAGAACTCCAGCGCATCGAAGGCAGAGGGTGGACCGGGCAAGGTGAAGGCTACACGAGGATAGGCTTTGGAATGATATATTGTGTACAGATGAGTCGCGGTTTTGTCTTAAAAACGATGGTCGTCGTTACAGGGTACATCGCAGGTTACAGTTTACCCGCTCAGTCACTTCTTATGGGGGTAGTGGTATTATGGTTTGGGCTGAAGTATCTTTTGTGTGGCGTATCGACCTCCATATTGTTCAGGAAAACCTCACAGCAGAATGATATTTTCAAGACATCCTTTCGGACCACATATTAAATCGGGTCAATACTGTTGGCCGGGAAACCCTGGCTTTTCTTGACAATGACAATGACACTAGGACGTACTGTGTTTGCATTGTCCAGGATGCAATTAAAGAGGAGAAAATTAATCATCCGGCTCTTCTGCCACTTTCACTTGATCTAAACGCAATTGGGCACATACCGGAATATGCTTCAGAAGACAACTACTGAGCAATCGCCATCTTCGACCAGTTACTGTTTGCTGCTGTGTTACCAATTCGTTGGTATGCAACACCACAAGAGCATATTGACAACTGCATTACAAATCTTCCGTGAAGGTGTTAAGCAGTTATTGATGCCCATGGAGATGTTATAATTTTTTGTTACGGTCTTAATTTTAAATTATTCTTATTTTACTTAATTGTCCTATGTCTAATATTAAACACATCTGCAAATAATTAACATCAGAGTATTCATAAATGTGTTTTTGCAAGACAAAATGTTGTATAACTCTTTAAAGACCACACTATACTAATATCCCTATTCATTTTTGAGTAGTTTAGAAGTCTCCAAACCAACTACCACATTCGATCACTCTTATTCAATTGCCACTTCACAAAAATCTCAAGTCGCTAATTTTCATCTTAATTTCTCATTTCAAAGTCAATCAGATTCAATTATTCCTTCAACCAAGTATTTTAAAGACTCCGTTCTCTTTAAATATTTATCATTTCCAAATCTAATCAACACGCTTTATTGCAGAAGTAGAATTGTATTAAGAAATCAGTATAAATTACCAAGAGCTTTCCTCAAGAGGTTAGTTGAGACCGGTTAAGCGATAGGGGAAAACACGGAAACTTTACATTTGTCCTTACTCTGAATGATCTTGGTTCAGCTCGAAGTGATCATTTCAGAGTCAGCACAAGCGTAAATTTATCTTTCTGAACTGTTTAATTTCGAAATGGGTAGTCAGTTTCATAACAAATACAATGTTACCATATTACCAAAAAGTTAAAATGTCCCCGTGTTGACTGATAAAGAATGATTTCAAATTTGGCAAACAAAAAGTATGATTCAAATGGTTTCGCTAACTTTCAAAAAGGACTTAGGTCAGCATTTAAAGAAGAATGATGATGAATCATGCTAAACTCTTTACTGTGAGACATGTGCGCAAGTGTGCTAAAATAAACGGTTATAGGCATGACCTTCGTATACTTCTGCTTATAAAATTTTCTTCTTGTACAATGCAGAATTTATGTTAAAAATCAAACAGTTTTCAGTTGAATTCAGTTCAATTTATAAATGTCCTTTATGTGATATTTGACAATTATTTTGCTATATTTATGTATTGGGAATTCAATAAATTAGAGCATAAAAGTGCCCAACACTTTAAAGTGAATTCATGTCAGAACTACTTAAAGCATGAATCACATTATCAGCAGTCTTCCCAGTGTGACCATTCTATCTAGCTATAATCATCAGATTGAATTTCTTGCAATAATTCTCTTAAGAAACGGTAGTCCTTTTTACTTTAGTTACTGAAAATGGATATTCTTTATGAATAATACTTCTTTATCCACTTTTCTTAGACTTTTCGGAGAATTTTAACTTGTCTAAGATACAAAAATGGTTTGTTTTTTGTAAAACGCAGGTAGAACCGATGGGTTACGATTTAGTCATGGATTGAAATAAATCTCACTTTATGCTTTTTAGACACAAGCTTCTTTAACCAAACCTGTTTTATGAAGCAAATGTCTCAATACTCGTAATTTACTTTAGTGTTTTTTAGACTGAAGTCTTGGTGCACTCTCAGAAAATACTGTAGTGACGAAGATGCGTGTTGGAAAAGCCTAGCAGTTGAGCAGCTTAGATTATGCAAGAGTTTAAATACTTGCAAAATAATAAAGCAAAGACGAAGAAAGCAATATTGAAACGCCAAAAAACCATGACATCGTATATAGACTGTTTCACTATATAACGTCGCGTCGTTTGTGTTAGCCTAAACATTATATTTCTGTCAGACTGTGACTATTCTTGAATTTCATCTAGTACTTGGTTGAATAGTTTTTGATATTCCAGACGAATTGAACTAATACTTGTTCGTAGACATCGATACATAGAAACCTTGATCAAACGAATTTAGTGATGTTTCATTCTTTAGAATATTATGGCCAAATTAAAGAGCTGTAAATACGGTCATTATTGTAACATAGCCTTGCGTTACAAAATAATGAACTCTAGTTTAATTAAAACGCTATTGGTCTGAAGCCGGTCAAATCTCAGTCAGAAGTTAAATCTTATCATACAAAACATTTCATTATCCATACAATTGAAGTTCAATAAAATTTTTGAAAATCATAAAAATGCAAATATTTAAAAATTTCTTAAAGCGGAGAAAGATTTCGTAATTATAACACCAATTAAAATGAAAAAGAAACTTATGAAACGTTAACTAAAAATATACAAAAAATACAGCGCCGTAATTCGAATGGGATAAATCTGAAACAAACCTCGCGAAACAAAATCCCTCTTAACTCACACTTCCTGAGTTTTTTTTTGAAAGCATAAAATATTAAAAACACTGGACTCATACTGACACCAGGCGAGGCTGTCAGAATATTGTTTTTTATTATATTTTAAAATTGATTTTGTTTTGCTTTTCTATTTTGTTTATTTTTTGGTCTTCCATTATTGTTTTTATTTTTATTGTTTTTGATCTATGTCATTGCTCAATTTCTATTAGTTTCTTTGTTGATAGAAATGAGGCAAATATGGAATCATTGAGATTCCTGAGGAGATTCTGCTGCTTGTAGCAGTTTTGAAAAGCTTAAAAAGATTTTAGTTTGCTCAAGGTAGGCCCCAAGATCTTTTTCGGATTACAAAAAATCGTGAGAACCACCTGCCATAATGTAATTAAAGACACCACCTATCGTTTTTGTTAAATCGGAAGGAATTTTATTGTCGAAACACAAGTAACCTGTCTTGGTGTAGTTTGGAAAAAGGAGGGAAAACCAAACTCCAAGTACCAGCACGATAAAGATATTCCAAAGGGCTTAGTACTCTCACAGTAAAATATAAGACAAAACATAATAACATATTTAATTATAATTTAATATATATATTTATCAGCGTTACACACCCAAGAAAAAAACAAAACATTCATGTTATATAATCTCAATGGCAATAATTAATTTAATAATACAAAATAGTAACCCTTGAAGGCCTTCATAACAATACTACTACGGTTAGAAATGTGAATAACGATAAGTCAGAATTATTTAAAAACTGAGTCGAAAAATGATAAACATACAAAATTATCACTTAAACTTTATTGATAAAATTTCTATAAATTTTTTGATCTCATTAGAACAGAGACTTGTCCAAAAAAATAAAATGTAAAAAAAACAATAATTATTACAAGTACCTGGTGTATACCTATGAAATGAGACTTTTTTTTTCAATTTTAAACGTTTATTAACAAAAAATGGTTACAAATTTAATCTTCAAAATAATAGCCATCGCTAGCGACACATTTTACCCATCTCTCAGGTAATTTGTGAATGCCGCGCCAAAAAAATTGGCCGTCTTTGGCCGCAAACCAATCATCGAGCCATTTTTTGGCTTCTTCGTGAGAATGGAAGCGCTGCTCGGAAAGTGCGTGGCCTATCGATGCAAACAAATGATAATCAGAAGGCGCCAAGTCTGGTGAGTAAGCCGCCAAGTCTGGTGAGTAAGCCGCATGCACCAGCGGTTCCCAATCGTACGTCTCCACCAATTCCCGGGTCGCTCTTGTTCGATGTGGTGGTGCATTGTCATCAAGAAAAATTACTTTGTGACGCCGATCGGCATATTCTGGGCGTTTTCGGTGTATAGCGCTGTTCAAATCGGCCAATTGTTGTTGGTAGCGTGCACCGTCAACTGTTTCACCTGGTTTTAATAGCTCGTACCAAATCATACCATGCTGATCCCAGAAAACACACAGCATTGCCTTGCGGCCGAAGCGATTTGGTTTGGCCGTTGATTTTGGCTTGTGGCCGGGCGGACCATACGATCGTTTACGCTTGGGATTGGAGAAATACACCCATTTTTCATCACCAGTAACGATTCGATGCAAAAAAGACTTCCTTTTGAACCGGGAGAGCAGCATTTCACAAGTGGGTTTTCGGTTCTCTTGCTGCCTTTCAGTCAGTTCATGCGGCACCCATCTTCCGACCTTTAAAATCATGCCCATGTCTTTCAAACGTTTGCAAATGGTTTTTTGGGTCACTCCCAACTGCTCTGCCATCATTTCTTGCGTTTGACCATCATCTTCATTCAACAATGCTTGCAATTCGGTGTCCTCAAACTTTTTCGGTGGCCGGCCACGTTCCTCGTTCTCCACGCTAAAATCACCACTTCGGAATTTTTCAAATCACCTGAAGCACTGTGCTCTGCTTAGAGCATGTCCACCGTAAGCTTCTATAAGCATTTGATGAGCTTGAGAAGCGTTTTTCTTCAATTGATAACAGAAAATCAACGATGTCCGCAAATCGTAGTTTGAAGGCACGAAATTCGACATTTTTAAGAGCGAAAAAAATGCGTTGTTGTATGAAACATCACAAACAATGAATTGAATATTGTTGACAGATGACAGACGAAAAACATAAGACATTTGGGACAGTTTAAAAATACTCCTAGCGACATCTGTGGTCTAATAGCTGAAAGTCTCATTTCATAGGTATACACCTGGTAGAACCTTACTCTATAATGAAGGTCAAGGTCAAACAATAGCGTTACCATAAGATAAAAGAACTGAACTCTTCAAGCAAAATTTTAATAAATAATTGCCTTTCTTCGTCTTGTCTTATATGCTGTGTATTCAGTAGTAACTACCTCGATTCTGGATTTTGTCAGTTGGGATGATTAACCAGCAAATGTAAAAAGGATGTCCCATAAATTCTTGTATCATAATCGATTGGAATTCGATTAATAAAGCCTTTGAAACTTCGCAGATCAAAATGGCGACGACCACGCCCTTGTAGTGATATTTACAGCGAAATAACAATCAATTTGATAATAAGTAGATAAACAGCGGGAAAACGATAATTGACGATACGGTGAAAAGGAAAAAGGCAATCCTATAGAAATAATCAAGGATTAGGCAAGATAAAATAAATGCAAAGGCTGATTTACCTAAAACTGCAATCGCTGAAGGAACGAAAATAACGTGTATACATGTTTGAGATTTGCAGTCAAAAGGGAGGAATTCACGATATTTGCGAAGGGCTTGTAAAGTAACGCATGCGCCGTCATATCAATGTAATACCAATTTTAATCACTAAATATCGCTAGGAGAATTAAATGAAAATATAATTATTTGCTTAAAAACGGAACAGCTGATTTCTCAACTTACATATTAAAAGGAATTCTTAGATAATAAAAAAAAATTAATAAAAATAAGGAACTAGTCAAGTTCAAAATTATTGAAAATAAAACAAAATAAAATGGTTACAAGGTAACATGCTGATGGTTGGTTTTGAAGGCTTAGAGCTGATGCTATTTGACTGAGTGTTGGAGGGAGTTCTAAATGCTGCAGCTGCTTCTCCTGGAAGCTGTTGGTCGTTCGAATGAACTGGAGTCACTACGGTGCTGGTGCAAATCAGCCGATAAACCTTGAAAAATCACCAAAGGCGACCGACTGTTTAGGAGATATTCTTGTATATTATTGATGAAGTAACGGAAAATCAGACACACCAATATGTATATATAGGAAATATTTTAAGCAATGGTAATGGTGGTGGTGGAGTGTGTCCAAGTGTTTGTAGTTCGGAATATGGTCGTTGTGCAGTAGGAGCCCGAAACCAATGAGATTTTCCAACTACTGACAGTGCCACAAAACTAGTATTTCTTTCAATACTTCTACAGTCATTCATCTTTAAGGCTTTACCATGTTTTATCCAAAAACATGTACTAAATCACGACTGCTAACAGTTTTTGCTTTTCTTTGCTCATACAGTAAGTAGATACGTAGCATCTTATTATTTTATGACGTTGTTCTATCCCATTACAAATGTAAACATAGGCATTTGGGGTTACGTTATCAAGCAAGTGAAGAGTTCCACATACCTGGGAACTACCATAAGCAATAATGGTTTAGTTAAAGAAAAGGTACCTATTCAATTCTGCTAACTTATGATAGTAAAAATTGGATTTTATCTAGTCACAAATCAAAAAAGAAAATTACAAGCTAGTGAAATAAAATTTCTAATAAGAGCGCTTCTTGGTTTGGCCATTTTCTAAAGTACTAATAGTAATATGGGATTGAGATATGAAATGGAAAAACGCAAGTTCAAGTTTGCAGATGTCTACACTTCATGGCTAAATTTTCAAAAAATAATTCTGCTCGTGAAAATAATGATAGTGTATTTTGGTTACAAAATCAAGTAACTCCATCTATTTAAAGGTAACTTAGCAAAGAACAAGAAAACATTCTGTTTTGTATTATCCTGTGTTGCGTGTAATATTATTATTATTAGTATACGTTTTAGCTCATAGTGCAGCGGCCACCATTGTAAAGAAAACCGAATGAACGAACATTAATGGGGCAACAAAAGAACAGAGGCAACCTCTAGAGCAAACATCATAATCATTATCGCAAAGTACTGGATTATATTAGGTGTGATTTATTGTTTATCATTTGCACTTAGTTACATTGAAATCAGGGTTGAAATAATATCAACACACAATTATTAATGAGAAGGCTCATGTTTAATCCCAATAAACTGTTTCTGGCTCTGACTTGTTGGTTACCTATTTGGTATTGATTGACGTGAAATAATCATCTATCTTGTTGTGTGAGAAGTGAAAATTAAGAACTTTCTACAATACCATGTGGCACCCCTGCAATATTGCATATTGCTATTTATTATTAAACTAATTAATTTCCTCTTTGACTTTTGCATGCTTTACATAGTTTTGTCCGACCCTATAATTTATAATTTTTCATTCAAACAGGGAAACTAAAATAGAATTTTAGGTAGATTTTAATTCTCCAAAACGTATGATTTAACACGCGGAAATAACTGGACTGTGTATTATATTGAGAAAAACATTCGTAATTTACAGTTCACACACGAGGCTAATTGTAGATTTATGTACTTAATAAATTTTAGTAGGTACTTATTAAATTATAAATCTTAATTTCCATATTTCCCTCGCTTAAAAACACAACAATAATTTATAATTTGTTTATGATACATTTTTAGTACCGGCTGCTTTTTGGATGTTACATAAATGTAAATGGCAGACTTTCCTATTAAAAATACATCTATGGTATCTATTTCATTAGAGAGAATATCTAATACAGCTTTTTCTTCTTTCAGAAAGAATTTTCATTTATTCTTAAAGAATGAGAAGTACTAAATCCACCATTTTCCATTGATAATCTCACAATTCATTTTTTTATCTGTACTTTGAAAAGTTTCACAGAAGAACAGGTACGCATGCACAATAAGATCAGAGATATATTAGAGAAACCAGAGTTTTGGATTTTATCGTGCAACTTCGGCAACATTTAAGATGTAATCACTCACTCCTGAAAGAGGTGACGCAGACGACACCTAAAAACCAGCCCCTTCAGATTTTCCCGTATTAAATAGGTCAGAGTTAAACTCCGAGATAGCCAAGTGTGACAAATGCGACGAGTCGGAGTAGCGTGTATTTGCCAGGAGCGCGCGCGGGGGTGGCTCTGGCTGTGGGGAATTGGGAAACGGAGCGGGAATTGGGGACCCGGGGGAAAGTAAACTAAGGCGCGGCTCCACCGACCGGCTGCTAAGATACCGATGAACAGCTTGTCAAGGGCCACGCAATTTCCAGATAATTTTGTTTTCATTATTATATTCAAATATTGATTATTGTGTGGAGAGAGAGAGTATCGAGGTGCGCACAGGACCGGATTGCCGTTTATTTCGTACGCCCGCAGAAACCACGATATCATCCCGTCCAATAAAGCTTCGAAATTAGGTGGGGTAACAAGCAGCAAATCTAGTTAACGGGGCATCTTTTAATGACTCGACTTTATTCATCTGTGACACTAATGCCTGATATAATTTAATTATATTTCTGCTTTGTCAGAAATTAGTAGAATTTATGGAAAGGTTCTGTCTTATTGATTAATGGCATTGAATACTAATCTAATATTAAGTATTTACACCTAACATGAATACTAATTTAACTACTAAATTTGTTAGCGTATACAACTTTGCTTTTAACATTTTTTCTTCACAATGCCAAAAGCTAATTAAAAATATTATTTGTTGGGTTTCTATTATAAGACAGAAAACCCAATTGGATAAAGTTTTAAAACAGAATAACAATAATAAAGAATGTTAATAATATTTTAAAGAAATACCAAAATATTATAATTTATAGTAAAAGTCTAAGGGTGCTATCTTCGCCTCAGATTTACATTACAAAAGATTTTTTTAGTAATACACTGAAAAACAGATCTTTATAGACTAAGTCCAATCATAATAAAATGTTTGGGTTGGGTGTATCATTAAAAACTAACAAGAAACGAATTCTACTAGACATTTAAATTTATGTAAAATAAGGAAAGTTGTAACCACTCAAAATTGTTTTGATAGCAAAAAAAAAGAAACTAAAGAAATAAGCTGATACATGCAGAAGGGGTAACGATCTTGTAGACCAAAATCCTAGAAACAATCTGCTGAGAAAAATCAAAAGCAAATTATTAAAAGTAGTTTGGTGGAATTATGAGCATAATTAGTATTTACAATTCAGAGAATGCCAAAGACTAGAAGAGGAAGACTGCATAGTTTTTCTCTTGAAGACAACCAGTTACAAAGCAAGAAGATTAGTGAAAAGCAGTCTAATCAAACCAATAACAATATAAAATAAATAAATTCACAGGTTATGGAAAATGTTAGATTACTGCAAATGATGCAATTAATATCTACCTTTAAACGAGAGCGAAACGTTCAATTTGTCTCAGAAAACAGAGTTCATTGTTCCAAAAAACTTCTGTACCTAGCAATGTCTTTTTTTTGGCATATACGACTAACAGCGATTTACAAAGCATTTCCGTTAAGCTACACCTAAAAAACCAGCAACCTTTGACACGAATAAATTTTTTCTGCAATTTAAATTTTCTTCTTTGGCAATAGATCCTTTCCTACGTTCTAACTGGTTTGGGCACTATCGTTCTTCAATGTTAATGAAATCAATACTGATTTAAACAAAACTGTACAAGTAAACTTGACGATTCACATCAGATAAAACCTATTCAAATTTATTCCAGAAATCTAAATTACCTAGAAGACCAGCCTGAAAGTGGTTCTCGGATGACTATGAAAAGTAAATTGTTGCTTTGATATGGTGTTATAGCAGAGCTTTATTCTCTTTATGTTTGTATAGAATAACTACGTGGAACTAATTGAGAGCCTGTTATAAACTAGGTTTGAAGCAGAGGGTGCCAAAATAAAACAAAAATCAAAAAACAAAAGATATGAGAAAAAGCAAGCAGATGTCTAAGGTTGCATTTCAAAAATGCAAGCAAATATATTTCTTAAATAAAACAAAACGATTAGTGTGTAAGGTCCACACATTAAACAGTTTAAGGATTAGTTGTTCTACTAGGCTAATACTAACAATTTAAAAAATCCTGAGCGACTGATCTGTGATAAAAGTCTTTTATTTTGCCTTATAAGAAACCTTTTCTTGTACTCTTTTGTGTCGCCTTCTTCATGCATTGAAAAGCAAACGGGACGAGCAGCGAGGTCACCAGACGAAAACCCAGCATAGCGCTTTATATACATTTGTTACCAGGAATGGCTTTTAATCATAACTGTTAAGTTTTGACAAAAACGTGTATTTAGTTCATATTCTTGGAGCCTTTCGAGCCATCTTGCTACTTGACCTTCAGGGTTTTTAAACTTCAGCAGCCATTGGAGTGCAGAATGATCGGTTCTCAATAGGAAGTTTGGACCGTAGAGGTACTTATGAAAATGCTCGATAGCCTTGACGACTGCAAGCAGTTCTCTACGGGTCACACAGTAATTACGCTCCGGCTTAGACAGAACCTTGCTAAAATAACCGATGACCTACTCTTGCCCTTCTTGAACTTGGGACAGGACGGCGCCTATTCCGACATTGCTAGCATCCGTGTCCAGCACAAATCGCTCGTTCGGTCTGGGATAGCTTAAGATCGGAGCTGTCATTAAAGTTCGTTTAAGAGCGTTAAAGGCTCGTTCACAATCGGGGTCCCATTGAAAATCTCTGTCTTCCTCTGTCAGTCTTGTCAAAGGCTTCGCAATATCTGCAAACCCACGGACGAATCGCCGGTAGTAAGTACACAAACCCAGAAAACTTCGAAGCTCGTGTTTATCTTTTAGGTGGGGCCACTCTTGGATCGCACGAATCTTATCGGGATCAGCCGCTACTCCATCTTCGGATACCAGGTGACCAAGATATCTGACTTCTTTCTGGAACAGATTGCACTTCTTTGGACTCGATTGCAGATTTGCTCCACGTAATCTCAGAAACACATCTTCCAAGTTTTTCACGTGTTCATCAAACGTTCGACCAATTACCATAATATCGTCGAGATAAACTAAACAGGTCTTCCAAGATAAGCCTCTCAGGATCAACTCCATCAATCGTTCAAACGTTGCTGGAGCGTTACACAGGCCAAATGGCATAACTGTAAACTGCCATAGACCAAAACCAATAGTAAAGTCAGTCTTCTCTCGATGTTGTGGTTCCATTCCAACCTGCCAATACCCACTCTTCGTATCCAGGGTGGCAAACCACTTAGAACCAGACAGAGTGTCCAAAGTGTCGTCGATTCTGGGTAACGGATAACTGTCTTTCTTGGTGACACTATTTAATTGCCTATAGTCGACACAAAATCGTGTACTACCATCTTTCTTCTTTACCAAGACGACGGGTGATGCCCGTCAGCTATATCCTCTACCAACACCCGATGCTTGCAACTCTTGAAACCAATTCCCATTTCCACCATCAGTTCCCCGAGAACATCGGTACGCTCACCCGCAGCGGTCTTCAACCGAACTCTTGATGGCTGTAACTCTCTATCTTCAACAATATCAGGACGGATTATTGTCCTTGTTGCTCCCGTGTCGATCAATAACGAACATGTCTTTTCAAAAATACTGCCATCGATGTAAAAGCTGTCTGGTTGATACCGTAACGAAGCCACTTGGGTGGTAATCTTCGGGGCATGATTTAAGGAGGTCGACGTTCGCCCCTTTGCATCGACCCATACAAGTTTTCCTAACTGCACCACTCTTGGTGCAGTTTCTTTTAAGATGACCCTGTTCACCGCATCTCCATCACTGTAGTCTTGTTTTCTTCGATCGCTGTTCTTCAAACATTTGCTTTATCATTCGTTTCATTTTTTCCTCCATATCTTCTGCCTCGGCACTTCGCACACTGACATGACCATGGGATGTTCTCTTGACTGCTTCAAACTCAAGTGCGTGCGCCAAAGCACTTTCTAGTTTTACACGACGCGCAAGTCTCAAAGCCTGTTGGGTTTCAGAATCTCAAACAGCGTCGATAAAGGTTTGGACAGCCAGCTGCTCAAGAAAAATCTGCGAAGCCTCTGGATATGCTAGCGTAATTAAACGTTCTATGTCCGCTTGGAGTTCTTGTAAATTCTCTCCCGGTTTCTGCATTTTACTTTTCAGTTGCGCGTAGTATACTTGCTGTAGGTGTTTATCTCCATAACGCATATCTAATCGTGATGCTAACTCTTTGAAATTTTCTTGCAAGTGGTATGGTACCGTACGTATCACATCCAGGGCATCTCCACGTAAAGCCACTATCAGAGACGCTGCCTTTTCTTTTTCACTCCACTTATTAGTAACAGCAGCCGCTTCGAATTGCATTAAATAAGTGGACCAGGCAATCTTTCCATCAAAAATTAGAGGCTGCACATGATTTTTCGGCGTACGTGGATCACCCGTTCCGCAGGTGGAAGTTGTATATCTTCAGGTACCTCGCTGCGAGCGTCTACACTTTCTTCCACGACTTGACCCATAGTGAACATAGCAAACTTTTGTTGTAGTTCGTTATATTTTTGGTATAATCCATCAACTTCTTCTTTCATTATATTCATTTCTTCTTTAATTTCCGTTTGCATGTTATTTATTTGACCTTTTATATTTTCCATATTTGAATTCATTTAACTTTGCACGTTATTTATTTCACTTTTTATATTGTCCATATTTGAATTCATATTTTGTTTAAGTTCTTGTAACATCTTAATTAATTCGTTATCCATTTTAGCCGAGGCAGATCTTGTGGTAGGCATTCACAAATTATTTTTGTTTTAAATTTTTAAATTTCATACCTGACACTAATTGTTACGTTTTGACAAAAACGTGTATTTATTTTTAATATTTATTTTTACTTAGTTTATTAAAATTTATTTCCAGAATTTATTTACACTAAATTGTTTATTTAATTATGTACAGAAGAATTTATTTATCACTAATTAACATTTATTTCGTTCGTAACTACTAGCTGCTTGACTGTAGAACTGCCTTCTGCTCGGTCAACGCCGCCTTATATTCGTTTCCGCGTGGTTCTTGATGAGCCCAGAAAGTTCGCGTTCCTTCTGGAACATTCGACGGTGGAAGAGTCTCGATAGTTCGAGATTTCTCCGGCACATTCGACCAGCTTGTTCGAGACTGTTCGGGACTTTTTGTAGAATATTCTAGGGGTGGCGCGTTACATAACTTACTTGCATTTATTCTCTTTTTGCTTTACGGACTAAAATGAAGGTTTTTCCTAAAAGATCTTCAATTAAGATATCAAACAAAACTCTTTTTTATCTTCTTTGGACATGTATGTGTCTTATCATTAAAAGAATAAAATTCATTACCGATCTGCAGTTATTCCTTCCAAGTAAAATTGTTTATAAACTTAAGTAGATTCTGTGATTTCAAATCGTGATACTGATACCCCGAATCAACTTTTCAGTTAGCAATCTTGAATGTAATCCCTGAAATTATGGAGTTCTTTAGAGATCATCCCTCTTTAGAGCTTCTCTGAGAACATATTAAGGCAGAAATCTTTTCATATTTTGTTTGACTGAACTTTTAGAAACTTTTTTCTAAATAAAGGTTCTTAGTGCAAGTTTTTCAAAATTAATAGTCTTGGATTGAGTTAGAAAGAACAAAAATCGTTTCTTATACAGAAGGTTTTTGCCTAAAATCACTTAACTATGAGTCATTTTTGTGACCACAGGCGTCAAGGGGTTCCACGTTCGGTCCTGGAGATCCTCAAACTTTTTGTTGAGATTACTAACCTTACACCAAGTTATTTCTATTTTAAGCATACCAAAAGGACCAATTACTTGAACATATACCAGTTATGCTGATGTCTAGATTTCGTAAGTTAAAGCTTGCCTCTGATGTTGAGCAGGTTTTCTTACTAATAATATTGTAAAGGACAAACACGGAAGAATATTAAGATTGTGTTATGTTAAGAGTTTTATTCACCAATTTAGAAAATAGTTCAACATATTTAAACACAGTAAAAAAATCACTTTTATCAAGGTGTGTACTAGAGAATTGTTTCACTGGCGTTGTCGATACTAAAACAATCAAATCGCTAAAAAAGGGTTCAAGAACTTTTGGTTTTAGCTAAATCTGATCTGAGGGAGTAGAAGCTTAAGTGAAGGATCATCTCAAAGCATAAGTTGTTTCATACGGTCAATATAGTGTTCAATCCAATAGAGTTTACATGTCTACGCTCCAATAAAAAATATCAGTGATGAAGAACTGCAGCAACAAATTGACACTAAGTTGGAATAATTCGTTACTCGATTTGAATTGACCTGGAAGAGTTGCAGTATGTATAACAAGCTCACAAGGCACTTATAATTAATGCATGCTTACCGGATTAGTTTTAGTTGGAATCTTTGGGCATAATCAGGAGTGGCAGTTAAAAATTATGAAGCATAGACACATTAATGTATGAGATTTATTACAGTGACTAATAATAAAACATTTTTCAAGTTGTATGCATAGAATATTTTAACCTAAATACATATAACTATAAATTTGAGAAGGAAGAAGTTATCGTTCACTTTGTTAAAGCAAAGTCGAGGATAAATCCAAAGATATTTATGACAGTTTCGCGACCTAAACTCATATCCTATTACACAGATGCTAAGTCTGTAAAGTCAGTAAGAGATTCTTTAATGTCAGAAGACATTTTCATGTGCTGTTGGTCTGATTCAACTCTTACAGTAGTTGGTTTGCTAGCAGAGGTGACATTCTGGCAACATAAATAAAATTCGTTATCCTTTATCAGCACTGAGCACCCTGTCTGTGATAGATTAGTACTAAAAAAACAATTCAGAAAAATTCAGATCGACGTAATTTATTATTTGTAAGAACTGAACGATTTAAAAACGACTTTGTTTTGAATATAAAATTAAAATATTCAGTTCAGTTTTGTTTTCTGTAACGTTAGTACTTGTATCTCTTTGAAGCCCTCTTTATGATATTTTATACTTTATCTCAAAACTTTAAAGCACACTTATCTACCTGTGTAGTCAAGGAGTTGCTGTAAAGACAAACGTTTTTCTGATTCCCTCATAAGCAAACAAGTAGTGTTTCTCCTTCAAAGAAGTTCTCAAAGAATTAAGCTGAGACAGCTTTACACAAAAGAACATTTGAAATCTCTGGACCAATGCAAACAGCAAACACAAACATTTATTGTATTGATTTATCCTGTCGCATTAAAGCTAGTGGAAGCAAAAAAAAAAGGATAGGAAAAAAACGACGATTTCATCGTTATTATTCCAATAATGTCCTACAAAAGAGGGAAGCTTTTTCCTATCGATCTTATTGTTATGTAGTTGCAATACATTTACATATACGAACAGGAGAATTGTCAGTCATTAAATGTATCATAGAAGCTTTAATCCTTACAATGATCAAGTTTTATAGCTACAATTTAGCTATTTGAGTTTTTTATATAAACATCGAAATGACACGCAACCTATAACTGTATAAAATGTTATCGTGGATTGTAGGTGTTCATACAGCAAGGCTTCCACGGATAGAATAATGTACGTCGTTACAGGAAACTATTGCAATATTTCTGAATTATTGTGAACGTTAGATATTTATTATCTCAACTTATAATGAAATTTATGAAACACTATTTTCATTTATTTCCAGATAACAATTGTATGTGTGATTATGGAAAAGGATTATTTAGGTTTGTACTGAAAGAATTTTCCAACCGGCAGCTTTTATTCAGTAAAGAAAAACGCAAAGTTTTTTTTAGCACACATATTTTTGTTTCCAGCTGTTGGGAGTAGAAATGCAATATTCACGTTGTGCCAAATTAAGGTTTCTCTAGTTAAAAAAAAATAAACTTTTTCCAATGGGTATAAATTGTGACAAAAAATAAAATACAAATTTAATGAGACTAGGTACATGGAAACTAGGTTAATTCCCTTGCTTCCGTAGAGTATAATCTATAATAGAATTAGTTTTAAAATTAAAATATACTGTTTCCGTAAACATTAATCCTTTACATCTCTACTGTAATTGCATGTGTATCTATTTAGTAATCAAAACAGATTGAGGTTATTTAAATTTATTTTTACAAAAGGAATATAATCTATAGCATTAAAATTAGTTTTCCTTTGGTCTTGGAGTTATCAGAGTATTTGTATATTAGTAATTAGGAAGCGCACAATGCTGATAAATTCTCTTTGAGTCATCATAGTTTATATAGAAAATCACTTGCATCACTTTTTACTGCAGATACTTTGACAACAACAATGTTTGCAAGTTTAAAAGCATGGAATATCTTTGTTAATTGGTTAGTTAGGGTGATTCTGCACTTTATCTTTCATAAAATACCTTAAAATTCATCAGACAGCAAAGAAATTAGTCCACACTTACACTACTATATTTCGAGCATTGGGTTCTAACTTTAGTGAGTCGGTCTCTCTCAAGTGTTGTGCTAACTTGTTCCAAGCAAATGCTGCATCTTCTTCTTATATCATTGTTTACCTATTCCGTACCTTGTGCAAGTTTGGTTTTTATCTTTCTTACCAAAATACTTTCCATAGCCTGTACAACCGACTTCTGCAAACCTCTTGCGTTCTCTGCTCTTAGTTCTACTAGTGGTCTAACCGGTTCTTTTCTTAATTCCAGCAAAAAAAGTCTTCGTTTATTATGTTTCTTATCATTCTAATATAAATTAGGGAAAAACAGTGATAGTGACCATCTTCTCGTTTTTCTCTCTGCAGAAAAAGTCGCACCATTTGATCAATTGTATCAGCACCACCTTTTCTTATCATTATTAAGATCAAGATGGCGCCGGAGAAAGGTCGCATTTGTTTATACTGTAAAAGTAAAGCAGTTAATGGTCCTAAGTGTAAAGTTTGTGGTGTGATCATCCATCCTAAATGCGTAGAACGCTTAAATGTTAAGGTTCTTGATGAAGAAAATGTATTGTGCCCTGATTGTGATAAGAAAGATTGCTATAACTTAAATGAAGCTGATAATGCCAGTACTCAATGTGCACAAATAAATTCAAAAGCATTTACTTATGAAATAATTTCATTTTTGAAAAGTGGTGAGTTCCTAGATATTATTAATAATATTGTTAAGGAAGAAACAAAAATATTACACCGTCAAGTAGCATATCTAAGAGATCAGATTGATAATTTGAAATCAAGCAACATTGACTTAGTGAGATTATTAAGTAAAGATCGTTTATTTGCTAACAAAGAAACTACTTCTTATGAACAAATCAAAGTTAATTCTTCTTCTGATAAACCTTCCGTTACTGCAAATTACGCTTCTGTCGCTGCTACTAAAAAGATTTCGAAGGTGGAAAACGCTACAGCTGTGAATAGTTCGTCTGATATACATGTTAACTTATCGCAGCAATACCATGAACCGGCCAGAATGGTTTCCAATTTTAATAATAAAACTTCTCGTAATAAGTTAATCATTGGCTCTGGTACTACGAATTCACAATTAGATGAGGGCTTCACCGCAGCAGCAAAAGAAGCCCGTAGTTCTGATGTACACGTTACAAGAGTTAATCCAAATGTTGATGAAACCAAGATCGAGAATTATGTTACTGGTAAATTAATAAAAATGTCAGATAATGAAAAAACCAGTTCATTGAAAATCAAGGTTACTCGTCTAAACGCTAAATATCCTGAACACTACAGTTCTTTTAAGGTCACTGCGGAATCGTCTTATTTATCGCATTTACTTAATGCATCCTTTTGGCCACAAGGTGTTGCTGTTCGGAAATTTTATAATGCTCCCGTTCATCAGAAATTAAATAATGATACAAATTTTCAAAGGGCAATTCCCACGAAGCATCCGACATAAACACATTTTATCAAAATGTTCGTGGTCTTAGGACAAAAGTTAATGAAATATTTACTAGTGTATTAAGCGAAGATCACACTGTGGTTTGTCTCTCCGAAACATGGCTTAATGGGGAAATTAACAGTTCAGAGATTATTGACGGACGTTATAATGTGTTTCGTCAAGACAGGAATCTTAAAACAACAAGCAAAGAACGGGGTGGTGGAGTTCTTATCGCAGTCAAAAAGAGTTTGTCATCTTTTCTAATTAATCTTGATGTAAAAGATCGGGAAGAGATATGGACTTGTGTTTATTTTGCTAGTAAAAATCTGATAGTGAGAGTTGTTTATTTTCCACCAAATTCGGATATTTCTTTATATGAAGGTCATCTTCAATTAACTTCGGAGATTACCATAACTTATCCTGATAGTATCATTTGTGGTTTAGGTGATTATAACCTACTAAAAATTACATGGTATTGTGATAATTTCTGTGATACTGTAACTATGTGATACTTTAATTCCAGTTAATGTACACTCTAAGATAGAAGAAATTGTTTGTGATAATTTTGCGTTTTATGGTTTTTTTCAAAAGAATTATATTTATAATGCTAATAATGTTATCTTAGATTTAGTATTTTGTAATGTAGATTTTGTAAATATTTATCAATGGCCACATTTAACTAAACCTGACATAAATCATCCTTCTTTTGTATTAAATGTAAAGAATTGTTCTCAGTCAACTCTTACCAACGGTGAGGTATTTTATTTAGACTTTAAGAATGCACCATATGAGTTGATTAATAATCATTTAGACAATATTGATTGGAATATACTAAACAATTTTAGTTCAATTGAGGAATCTGTTAATATTTTCTACGACGTTATTAATTCTGTTATATCTTTATATGTTAAGTTAAAAAGAGTGCCAATGCAAAAGCAGTTTAATTTTCCTAAATGGTTTGATGATAGTACGAAATCTTTAATTATTGAAAAGAAAATCGCTCACAAACAATTCAAACAGTTCAGATCTCCTATAAATTACAATATATTTAAGGATTTAAGAAATAAATGTAAAATTGCTATCAATAACTGTAGGTTAAATAACATAAGAAGCATTGAGAATAATATTTTAGAAAATCCTCAACACTTCTGGCATTATGTTAGATCTCAAAAAGGAGATAATTCTTTACCTAACTGTATTAGATATGAAAATTCTGTGGGTTATACTCCGATTGAAATCGCCTCTTTATTTGCAAAGTACTTCCATTCTGCTTATTGTACCTATGATACTTATAAAAGTAAACTTTGGGATAATAATTTAAAAGAAATTGTCGATCTTTGCAATTTAAATATATCTACAGAAGATATTTTCAATAAAATAAATTCTCTAGATGCTAATTCTAAAGCTGGTCCAGATAATATTCCTGCAGTCTTCTTGAAGTGCTGTGCAAACAACTTAGTTAAACCTTTGTGCATTTTGTTTAATAATTCTTTGAGTAGTTCTGTATTTCCTGAATTGTGGAAAAAATCAAACGTTTTTCCAGTTTTTAAAACGGGAGATCGTTTAGATGCTCGTAATTACCGTACAATTAGTACTCTATCTGCAATTCCAAAAGTTTTTGAAGCCATTGTTACGGATAAATTGTTTCAATCCGCAAAAAACGTTATAATTGATGAACTGCATGGTTTTGTTAAGGGTAGATCTACGCTAACAAATCTTTTCTTATTTACCAATTATGTTCTGCATACTATAGAATTGGGTCATAGCGTTGATTGTATTTATACTGATCTTAATAAGGCATTTGACAGAGTCAATATTGAGCGCTTGATCTACAAATTAAGTAAATTAGGTTTACAAAACCCCTTGTTGTCGTGGATCTACTCTTACTTAAACATGCGAAAACAAAGAGTTGTCATAAATAATTCTACCTTCGAATGGTTTAACGTTACTTCCGGCGTACCGCAAGGATCCCATTTGGGACCAATTTTTTTTATTTTGTTTATTAATGATATAAATTATTCTATCAATTCCAGCAAATTTCTGCTATATGCTGATGATTTAAAACTTTTCATTCGTACTGATGCTGTTGGTTCAGATCATTTGTTACAGGCTGATTTGGATTGTTTGACTACGTGGTGTAGTGAAAACCATCTGGAATTAAATATTTCAAAATGCAAATCTTTACGATTTTCTAAAAAGTTATCGCCTGGTATTTGTACTTATTACATTAATAATACAGCAATAGAAAGTGTTACTTGCTTTAAGGATTTAGGTGTTATTATTGATGCATGTGTCAGTTATGATCAACATATTACAAATCTACTTAGCAGAGCCAATAGAATATTAGGATTTATTGTGCATCAGTGTACTGATTTCACAGATTTAAGAATTTTAATTATACTATATACGTCTCAAGTTCGTTCACTTCTGGAGTATTGCACAACCATTTGGTGCCCATATTATATTACGTTAGTAAATAGAATGGAAGCAACACAGAAACGATTTGCAAAATTTTTATGTTACAAGTACCGAATTGATTACTACGGTTACAGTTATAGTGATCTTTTACATTACTTTGGCCTATCTTTATTGCATGTGCGCCGCAATTATTACGATTTATGTTTTTTGTTTAAAGTATTTAATGGATTTGTTAATTGTTCTCAAATACTTCAATGTTTTTCTTTGAACATAAAAAATACCAATTTACGTAATTTACCAATTTTCAATATTCCTTTCCATCGAACTGCGTATGGTGCAAATTCTCCTCACTGTAGAATATGTCACTTAGCATGTACACATGATGATTTGGAATTCTTTGGCATTTCCTTTAACAAATTCAAGTGCTCCTTAAGAAATGCACTAAATATGTAGCAATATTTTATATTTATATTTATTCTACATTGCATTATGTATATGTAGTTATTTTGGTTAATGTTTTAATAAGATTTCTTTGTAAATGGATATCCGTTAATAAATTATTATTATTAAATTATTATTATTATTATCAGTCTCGTCCGTTTTATCATTAGCATGTTGTGCCAATAGCAGAATTAGGTCCTTTGTAGAATTTTCTTTGGTAATGTATGAAACCAGAGTAACTGGAGGTTGATTTGAGTTTGTAAGTGTACATGTAAAGTTTGAAGAATACAATTTACGACCTTGAGTGTTTTTCAGTTCTGTAGGTAAATGTCTTCTGTTTTGTTGAATGATGCCAACTATAGTATTAGTTTATAGTCGTTATATAAGCCTTTTGCTAAATCAACAGACGTCTAATAACAATCTAATGACACTTTTCGGCCACTTCCTCTGATACACTCTACAAGACCACAGTATAATAATCTTACGGGATCAGTACGTTCACTAAGATAAAAATTTTGTTATGTCTTTTCGACTTCGCATTAATCAAAATTCAGTAAACAGTGGCGTACAATTGTTATGTTGAATCTTGCTAAAACCGCACTAACGCTTTGTACGCCTATGTGAGCTGCGCGTGGTGACAATGTGCAATAAAAATTTTGGACACAAACATCAAAGACGCCGACAACAAATGAAATTACTGATTTCCTAAGGTTTCTATACTGTGACAAGACGTTTCACCACTTCTTTTGGCCCACGTTGTATGCGACTTCTTTTATCTTTGCCCGCATACATTTCCATCTTCAAAATGTTGTCTCCATTTTCCATTATTTGAAAGATAAACCAGGTAAATATGGAATGCTCATACGTATAACAACATTTTGAAAAGGCTAGTCAGGAAAAGGAACAATACCAGAACGATGAAAGTAGGAACAAACAAGCGACATAGCACCAATATCAACAAAAGAAATAAATGTGGCGATAAGAAAACTGAAAATAGGAAAAGCAGCAGGATACGAAGAAATCGCACCGGAAATAGTAAACTATTTGGATGATACAGGCTTAGAGATGTTTAAAAACCTACTTAACAATAATAAAAGTTTAAAAAACGCCAAAGGAATCATTCTACCGTTACCCAAAAAAGGGAATGTAAGAAATTATAACAACTATCGGGGTATAACGCTAAAAACATTGACGACTTATTGGAAGATGCACAATTTGGCTTCAGGAAAGGCAGGAGCACACAGAACACCATTTTTATATTAAAACAAACAACAGAAAAGAGTATTAGAAAAAATAAGGAGATCTTCGACGGGATTAAGAGAAATAATGTATGGAGAAACCTAAAAAACAAAGCAATATTTCATATATTCATATATCACTAAATGTGATAAAAACTATGTACCATAGAACCAGGAACATCGTAAGAACAATCAATGAAGAATCCAAGATGTTTGAGATAAACGAAGGATTAAAACAATGCGTGCTCAGTCTACTATTATTTTCAGTACTAGCAGATGAGGTCATAAAGAGAGCAAAAAACAAAATGAAACCCTTGATAATGGGATACTGGAGATTGGAAGGAGTGAGGTTGACAGAACGAATGCTTGCAGACGATATGGTGATAATTGCAGGCCCGGAAAAAACCTACAAGGAAGCTTGGAAAGTTTAAATAGGGAATTAATCAGCATAAATATGAGAATAAACGTGAACAAAACAAAGAGTAGAATTTAAGTATTTGGTAATAGACGGAAAAGGTAAACAAGACAAAGAAATAGCAGACAAAATGGGAAAAAGAGATCTTCAAGCAGATAAAAATAGAAGTGGTGAAAAAAATTATAAACCCATCCCTAATATAAAGCAGCAAAACGTGGACACTGACACACAAACACGAAAGTAGAACAAATGCAGCGGAAATGAGCTCTTGAGGAAAATCGAAGGGAAATCTAGGATGGATAGGATAAGAAACAAAGTTATTCGTGAAACACTACAGTTAAAACCAGTTTTAAACACAATACAACAAAGACAACTAGGATGGTTGGGCTATGCACAGAGGATGCCAGAGGATAGGTTAACCAAGAGGGTTTTCGTAGCCTGCGGACATGGAACAAATGGCAGGAGAAAGTAGAAAAGGCAGCAAAAGGAAGAGGGATCCGGTGGGAAGAAATTAAAGTGCTGCTACAAAATAGGAAACAATAGAAAAGGTAAATAACTCAACTACCCACTCCTACATCCTAGGTAGACGAACTTAGGATTAAGTAAGTAAGTGATCTTTCATCAAGACTTTAAAACAACCTTTTCCTCTGTAGAGTGACAACATTTCCTGGACTGTTGTAGGACAGCCAGGTACATAATACTTTGGAAACAAGCTATTCATACGTTCAACAACTTCACGAAATGGATTAAATCTATCTTGTCTTCCTCTTTTGGATCTACTTAGTAGTTTTATCATAGACTTGCATAATTCTCAACAATTCAATAAATCTGGTTCTACTCATTGCACCTATATAAATGTTGCGAGCAAAATCTCTTGACCATAAATTCTGAACTGATAATTTTGTGTCATGATTTGCCCCCATTAGTATTATAATACCTATAAATGCATAAATCTCTGTACTGTTAGTATTTCCAACACTGCTTCTTTAAGCTTTATCATTTGTAAACTGTTCAATGATATCTACAATTTCGGCTGGTAGAGACATTCTAAGAGAATTCAGCACCCTGTTAGCTTTATCCTTATTTGTCAAACCTTTCTTGAATCGAGATGTATTTTGTACAACCCTGCTATTTGATTTAGGAACAACAGTAGTGTACTCACATCCGCTTTTTGGAACAAAAATATTAGCAGGTTGAAGTAGTGAACAGTCATCATCAGATAATCTTTAAGAATCTGTCTCACTTTGTATAACCTTTATTTCATCTTAATTTTTAGAAACGTATCGTCCACATCAGTATCATAAAAGTCACTTTGAGTAAATATTTTTTCCAGCTCGTCGTCACTCAACTCAAGTGTACTCATTGCGCTACTTGTAAACACTGAAAAATGACCCCGACCATGTGATACCGACTGCAAAACAGCACGTGTCCCATCCACCTACTACCCTACAGCCGTGCAAGCATTTAATGTTGTTTTCTAAAAACACAAAGATACTAAGTAGAAGATATATAAACAGACCATCTAGACACATTAATTGACATCTATGTTGAGTTTGAAATAATTTCTAGCACAAAACGCTAAAATATAGCAAAAATCCAAAACCGCTGGCAAGATTTGCTCCACCTAGGTGGTTTTAGGAATAAAATAAGCTTCTCTTTCTGGGATTATATATTTATCGATAATTCAATTTAGAAATAACAATCAAATAGCGAAAAACGCAGAACTGAGAAAAAAATTGGATAAAATTTTTAGACACAAAGGCGGTACCATCGCCTGTTCCAGAAAAAAGATATGGGTATCTTCAATCCGGTATTTGTTTAGTAAGATTCTGCATTAATCACTTACTAACCTTTAGTTCAGAAGTTTCTTTTCCTAATTTTATCCACAGAATCTACCGTATGAACTTAGCAATAACTTTTATGGATACCATGTGTAACCTAAATTTGAATAGACAGATTAATAAGCGCCCTTCGCTATCATATGTCTCAAGAATTAAAGACATCCAGGTTAGCGTTTATGTAATCTGATGTGTTATCATGCATTCAATTCAAATGTAAAAAAATCGTATCCTAGAAGGGTCTACGTCAAGCCTGAAACTGCAAGTATCATTAAAGGTAGTTAGTTGTGTGTAGACCTTCCATTTTTGTGTTAACAAAATTTGATTCTCATCCAATATTA
>VTPC01000598.1:93362-168264 GCA_011009095.1 Ignelater luminosus | reverse complement strand
CTCACACCTCAGCGGTTGCAATGGCGAAAATCCACGAATTACGGTTTAAACTGCTTGGCCATCCGCCTTACTCAACAGATCTAGCCCCAAGCACCTTCTTTTTGTTCCCTCATCTAAAAATTGCGCTTGGAGGACAAAAAGTTTCGTCAAATGAAGAGGCAATCACCTTCGTGAACAATTATTTTGCAGAGAAAAATGCCGAGTACTATTTGGACGGGTTACAGAGATGGCAGCATCGCTAGGAGAAGTGTGTAGAGTTACCAGGAGATTATGTTAAAAAATAAAAAAAAATTTTCAGAAAAAATGTTTTGTATCTTTGTTAGGTCGGAAACTTTTCAGACCACCCTCGTACGGTTACTTTGAGACATACATCTTATGTGAACCAGAGCTTCTGCTTTTCATTAAGTATTAAGTAATTTGCAAGTTTTCTCTCCTTGTTAATCATCCTCCTCTCATTCTATACAGTAATTACTGTTATCGTGATTCTCTTCAACATTGTCATCAATATCATGACCGCCATCATCATCATCATTGTCATCACCACCATCATCATAACCATTTTCCTCTTTTGTACCCTTTTCTAACCGTAACACACTTAAAATTTCAAAAGGTAACCATTATCTTTTCGGTGTTTGTTGCTTTATTGATGATAGTACAGGATCAGAAAATGGTAATAATCTACACAACAGATTCTCATTCGTAGCTACTCGAGGGAACTTTCTTAAATGTTTTCGGAACGATCTAAAATCTTTATTTCTTGCTGTCCAATAGGAAGTAAAGCTTCAGATATAATGATTAATGCATTAAAATTTTGTGCACGGTTACAGCCATATAATACCATGAATATAATTCGACAAACAAATGCTCAATATTTAAGGCTTATTCCTTGAATGTTGTGGCATTCATAGCGCATTCACACGGCTATGTTTGTAATATAACATGAAATTTGTCAATTAATGTTTTATTAATTCTTGTTATTGTAGACGATACCGAAAAGTTTTATAAAAAGATTTTCCGGGCAGATCCATTCCTACCTGGCTTTGGGACATCAACTAACAAACCTAACTGCACGTTAAACCCTTTTTTTCATTATATCTTTTTGTTTCGCAACTTCCGCTTTTTTAGCATTTGTTCGAGCTCTCACTTTTGATATCCAATTCGAACAATCGAATCCACGCATGTAATAGACAAATACCAAATCTGAAAGCAGATTTGTTGGCAATTTTATATTTAGAAATTTCGATCTTATTTATTTCTCTTGGAGAAGCTGAGCAAATGTACAGCGCGACCAACCTCAGAAAATTGCAAAAACAAACAACGTCAACCAATCAGGGGCGTAATTTTACTCGAGTACTGACAAAACTGACAAAAAGCTATCTTAAAATTCATTACATGTTATTGGTGATGTTTAGTTTTATTTAAATTTCCCGCCGAAAGATTTTTTTATGTGCGTGTACTTGGTGAACATGTAACTCCCCCGCACGCGCCCACTCAGGGCTTATCTGAGGTTGGTCGAGCTGTAACATCTCTGCAACGAAGTTTCCGTTAAAGCATTACAACCCAGATAGCAAAAATAGTTTGAAACAAGCTTGAAGTAAGCTTGCCATGACAAGGGTACAAGCTGCCTTGATAAGCCAGTAAGCTTATATCAAGCTTGTATCAAGCTTCCTAGTTACCGCATGACAAGCTTGCAGCAAGATCGTTTTGCAACCTTACGACAAGCTTGCCCAGCAGGCATGAAGCAAGCTTGAAATAAGCTTATATATTAAACTTATTTTACTAGCTTCCATTAAGTTACACATGCCAAGCCTGTAAGTATATGTCAAGCTTGATTCAAGCATGAATTAAGTTAACAACAAGCTCTTATAAAAAAAACATAGTAACACGCTAACACGAGGTTAACTTATTTATTTGTTAATTTAAACAAACTTTCATCAAAGTATTAGCATTTTTGGCATTTTCTCAAAAGTATGTATACAAAATCAGAATAAAACATTAATTTTTTATTTTAATTGGTTGCGATGTACACTACCCACGTGTTCAACAGGTTAGGTGATTGTTTCACCGGTTTTACTAAGCAAAAACACCTTAAAAGCACTTACCTTCCACTTTCTTCTTGGAGAAATAACAGAAAAATTTAGTTTGCTCAAAATAAAAACAAACACTTTAAAAATCAGAAGCCACTGTTTTAAGGTTAGTATCTTCGCTTCGAAGTTCGAACGGTTTGAATGCACAACGATCAACGATAATGAATATATCTCGGCGTCGGGAACCGAAATGTATCTAAATACCACAGTTAACGCAAGCGCGATTGCAGCTGCGGCTGAGGCAAAGCAACTCGGAAAAAGCCGCTCATCGTCAAGCTTGTTTCAAGCTTGTTATACACTTGCCAAGTAAGGTAGACCAAGCGAGCGACTTTTGCCGGCGTTGCCGCTTAAACATCAAGCTTGTAGCAAGCTTGCTGTACACTTGCCAAATCAAGTAAGCAAAGTAAGCGTATATCAATCCAAATGCAAGCTTGCATGCTATCTGGGATACCTTCCAATTGAGCATTGACAATATAAGAGCATGATTCACATATATTTCAATATCTTCTCTCTGAAGCATCCTGTAAGTGTCAAGTTCTGAATTTGATTCTTAGTATTTTCTGTAAGCTTTTTAGTTCTATATTTGTTTCTTCTTTATAATTGTGTAATGCCCGGTTTCTGAAAGCTGGTGTTATGTATCAAATTTTTTAAGAGTTGCTCAAAATATTGTGCTTTACTTTATAACTATCGGCTTCTTAAGTAGTTATGAGAAAACCTGATAGGTGGCCACTGGACTTGCAACATTAGAAAAGCAAAAAATACTTTAAAAAAGTGAAATAATTTGAAACTGTTACACATTTTACAACAACACTAGTGTTCTGTACCGGCACTTTCATCTTAAACATAATCTGCTGTCAGTGATCGGTAATTGAAAAATAGCCGCGCGAAACCTCAAGTGATGTGAAATGCATCGACGCTACATAATTTATCGCACCAACTTGCTACGATAACTTGTGAAGCCGATTTCGGGGTCATAAATACAACACAGCGTTTGAGAAACAGCTTTTGGCGATTTATAGAATGCATAACTTTGTCGGTTAGATCTTCTGTATAATTCTTTTTTCTTTTCAATTTCTCTAATGGTATCGTCGTAAGATCTTCCTAGTACTTTGTTGATCTTGCAACTTGTTCTCCGAGTGCCTCAAAGGCAGCTTTTTTTAGCTTTCTTAATATTTTCACATATTTTCTGGATGCTTTCATATGTAAATTCTATTAGTTTGATATACAACCTTCTTTGGTGTAGGTTTTTGATAGATTTATCTTGTAAAAACTGTATTTTGAATTTTGTGTCTTATTGTTTCATCTTCAGAATTGGAAATATGGAGGTCTATTTTTGGATTGTAATTCGTATTGTACCATGGGAAATCTACTTTTGCAATGAGTAGTTTGTGGTCGGTACCGCATTCAGCTCCCCTTTTTAATTTTACATGTACTTTTATTTTTAATGATGACGTAATCTATAATTGAGTTAAACGTCTGGTTTCCTATGTCCATGTATATTTGCGTATTTTTTTATGTTGGTAGAAACCATTTGCAACTTTAAAATTGTTTAATTCAGTAAAAAGGCTAACAATTAAACAAAAGATTGAGAAATAAGAAAGCATTCATGAACCTAGAACAATATATTGGGGATACAAAAAAGCACGGAAGCTGACTAGATTTAATTAAAGGACTTAGAGGGAATTCAAAAGGTGCAAGTGTACTATATACACTAGACAAGCAATGGAAAATATACAACAAAAAGTTACTAACAGAAACACGAAGAGAATTTATAGAAAAAGAGAACATTGGAAAGAAATGGCCCCTAAACATTCTCGTTTGTTTTCATGACTTACCAACCTCTGGTCATCTATGCGTTCGAAAGATCTATGAGCGAATTGCTAGGCAATATTATTGCTACGCATGCGATGTGATATTCACTGATATGTTAGTAAATGTCGAATTTGTATCACTGGTGAGCCAGAACAAACTAAATCTGCTAGGTTAATGTAGTTTCTGTAGTTTCGAAACCCTGGCAGATGATCTCTGTATATTTAGTCGGTCTGTTACCCAGATCTTCTCATGATTACACGTATATCTTGTCAGTTGCAGATTGTTTTACTAAGTTCGTTTCATTATTTCCATTTCTTGCAGCTACGGCCGACGTTGTTGTACAAAGAACTGGAGAACATATCATTTTGATGTAGTTGAATCACGTAGATTACCGTAGATCACGAATCATAATGAGTTGCAAATCACGGCGACTTTTACTAAAAAACCGGAATATACTGCTTATACTGCTTACAGTTTTACATATACCCTCGGCTTTTGCATCACAGCCCTAGAGAGTAGGGACATACGCCGAACTGCGTTCCAGAGAAGAAACAAACGAACAGAAAGTAAAGAATAGTCTCCTCATTTGCATCAAATGTCAGGTAGCGGCAGCTTCGGGCAATTATGTCATGTGGATCAACTTTTACTAAGTTGTACCTTAGTAGTTGGTACTGATCTTGAAGTGACTGCATAAGAGAACGTGAGCGACGGGCACCAAGGCCAATCGCTAGTAGTCGTAATTCTTCAAGGTCTGGACAAACAGTGGCTCTGGTAGAGTGCTGGAAATAGAAATCACGTGATTCGTAAATTTTGTGTCTGATGCCAACTCGAGCGGGCGTGAGTTGATTGTAACTCAAAATTCTCCATGATTGAATGGGTAGATAACCAAGGTTACGTGAATGTGAACAAAAAAACACTCAGGCACACAAAAAATACTACCTGTAACCAATTTTTCAGCTTTACCTTATTTTTTTAAGGTTTATCTAGAATTTTAGCTGAAATGATTGGGCTTTTATATTTGGTACTCTAACAGAATCGAATTAGTTAGTATGTTAGATCATAAATTGACTAGTTAAAATATAATTTAGTTCGTAGTATAATATTAAATATTGCACACTGTAACGTATCTTCCTCGTTACTGTATAAAGTAACATGCATCACAAAAATAAAGTATAAAGATTAGAAATATCATTTTTATTTTTAAGGATATATTAAAACATGACACAATAAATAAGTAAATACTCATTAGTACATCTTTGTAACAAAATTGCAATTAAATAAGACAAAAAACACGAACCTCTCAAGGATAAAGGAACTGATAGAGTGAATCTCAATCTGCAACAAAAATAAAATCGTTGTTGACTGCGAATCTATTTGTAATTTAGATAATTCGACACTTACCAGTTAGATCTTAACAACTTCGGTTATACATGATGTTTTAGATGTTGGATAACCATCGCTTGATATACAAGGTTGTCTCAAAACGTAAATATAGTGATCTTCCTTAGTTGAAGTTTGTTGAACAAAATTTGGATTGTTGTAAGGACTACCCACAGGTATACATAATATTTCAGTTGTTAACTGACTGGCTATGCACAGAAAAATGATTAACTTTGAAAGCATTCTTGTAGTTAAATAACACAAATCTCGACAAGAATACCTTTGATTATTACTAAACGATAGTCGAGTATATAATACCAAAGGAGTTTTAAAATTAGGCATTTATACCAAATATATAAAAGCTACATGAGAAATAAATCTCCGTAAATTCATTAGAACAAGTATTTTACAATAAATATTTCTTTGAATGCGTCATTGAAATTGTTTTTAAGTGCATACATTTCTATTTAAAACTATAAAAGACTTCCTGAAGAAAACATCATTTTTTAGATCAAAAATATAATACTGAGAATCGAAATAGATAATGTAGTTGATTACAGATAAATGTTTACAAAATAATTATTATCAGCGTTTTAAATTGAGAAATTTCTTAAACTCTAATACTGTGAATTAATCTTTAATTCTTAGTGTATTCTATCTGTAGCAAAATACAGAAAAATGAAAAGAAAAATCTCATTAAATATATAATTATCACCTTGTTTGTGAATGTTTCGCATTATCCCCATATTCTTCAAAATTATCTTATGCGTTTTTTTAATGAATTACTGGTTTAGTATTAGAAATTTATCTTGAGAGCACACGAAGTAAAAAATTTAAGTTAAAGTACGCTAATTAGGAAAGTTTCTTATTGAAAGATACTGAAGTTTCTAAGTAATTTTGTTTACAAAATGGACCTTTCCAATTTTCTAGAACTTTTGGTTTTTTTTCTTTTGCTTATGAAAGAGCATAATCATGTATACCAATTAAAATAATTTTTTCGTTGCGTTCTTTTTAGCGTAAAAATAAATTTTATTGTACATTTCATTCAGCGATGTCATCACAAGTCCTGACTGCCCTCTCTTTAAGGAGTGTCGTCGGATGTTATATCCGTTGTTATAAAATAAAATTTTCTGTTTTTTATAAAGTTTATTTATTAATTTACATAATAATACTAATCAAACTAAGTACTTTAAATGTAATCGATTAGGGCACATGGCTAAATATTGTCATAAAAAGTTTTGCAGTATTTGTAAAACAAAACAACCATGGAGACAAAAATTGTTATGTTATGAAATCAAATGAAAAACAAAATAATAACAAAATTTCCTTCTTAACTTATCCCAATAAGGTAAATAAACTTGACAGTGACTTGATATTCATTGCAGATAGTGACTCGATCCTATATTTTATTAACAATAAAAACTTGTTGATAAATAGCACAGAAGCAGAAGATGTAAATGTAAAAGCAGCTAAAGAAATTCAATCAATACATGCCGACTTGAAGGGACATACGTTATAGAAACAGAAAATTGTATTTTAACTGATGTTTTAGATGTACCTACCTAACTTAAGTATAAATCTGTTACCAGTAAATGCCACAATTAAAAGTGGAGGAGATAAAGTTGAGATATTTAAAGACAATAATAAAATTTTAGATGGACATAAAAATGGAAATGGTTTATATGAGGTAAATTTTAATAATAAAGACAAAGAAATGTTCGTAACAGATAATGCTAAAGCAGTTAGAGAATGGCATGTTAAATTAGGACATCTGCTAAATAGTATTTTGAAACAGCTTAAAGAACTAGTAAATGGAGTAAAAATTAACAATTTAGAAGTAGAGAAAACCAATAAGCATGTGAAGTTTGCTCAAAAGCAAGGCAAGCCAGAGAATCATTTTAACCGGACCTAAAAGAGCAGGTAGACCTTTAAAGTTAATAACACATGGGCTGAAAAGTCCCAGGCCTAACGAATAGATGGCGCTAGTTCTATTGCATTCACCGCTTTTTCAGTTAGTACTAACCTTCAAAAGACAGCTGTTAAAATTTCATGATATTCTATTCATTATTTTGTGAGTTATTGTGCTAAGAGTGACGCTACTTTTGTTATTTTCAAAACAATGGATCAAAAACAATTTCGTGTTTTAATTTTACACTGCTTCTTGATGGGAAAAAATACCGTTCAAGCGAAGCAATGGCTTGAAAAGTGTTATGGGGACTCCGCTCCATCAGAAACAACAATAAAACGTTGGTTTGCTGACTTCAAACGTGGTCGTAGAGACGCCAATGATGCAGAACGGAGTGGACGTCCAAATGAGGCGGTAACACCAGAAAACATCAAACAAATCCACAAAATCGTTTTGAATGATCGAAAAGTGAAGTTGCGTGAGTTAGCTGACATCGTAAATATATCAAAAGAACGTGTTGGCTTTATATTGCATGAGCATTTGACTATGAGAAAGCTCTGCTCAAAGTGGGTGCCGCGTTTGCTCACTGTTCACCAAAAAACAAGAACGTGTTGATGTTTCTGAGCAGTGTTTGGCCATGTTTAAACGTAACAAACCGGAATTTCTGCGTCGATATGTGACAATGGATGAAACATGGATCCATCACTTCACTCCGGAATCAAAACGATCGTCATCTGAGTGGACAGCAACTGGTGAACCTCGTCCAAAGCGACCTAAAGCACAACAATCGGTTGGAAAGGTTATGGCCTCGGTATTTTGGGATGTGCGTGGTGTAATATTCATCGACTATCTTGAGAAGGGAAATACCATCAACAGTGAATATTATATAGCGTTATTGGAGCGTTTGAAGGCCGAAATTGCAAAGAAACGACCGCATAGGGCAAAGAAAAAAATTTTGTTTCATCAAGCCAACGCACCGTGTCACAAGTCAATCAAAACAATGGCAAAACTACATGAATTGAACTTCGAATTGCTCCCACATCCACCGTATTCGCCAGATTTGGCTCCCAGCGACTACTGGCTGTTCGCAGACCTAAAAAAATGCTTGCCGGTAAGAAATTTCGCTCGAATGAAGAGGTTATCGCTGAAACTGAGTCCTATTTTGAGGCAAAAGATAAATCGTTCTACAAAAGTGGTATTGAAATGTTAGAGCGGCGCTGGAATGATTGCGTTGTTCTTGATGGAAATTACGTTGATGAATAAAGCTAATTTTGAACAAAACAAACCGTGTTTTCTTTGTTAAGCCTGGGACTTTTCAGCCCATGTGTTACATACACAAATGTACGTGACCAAATCAATCTTCCTACATTGGACAATAAGAAATACTTTGTAACATTTTTAGACGATTCTACTAATTTTACCATGGTCTTTTTAATTGAAAAGAAAAGTGAAGTTAAAGATTTAGTAAAAAAATATATCAGCGAAGTAGAAGCCAAATGGAACACAAAATTGCAGAAAAACGTTCTGGCAATGGTGGTGGACACAAATAAAGAACTGAAAGAACGGGCTTAAAAAAGGAATAACACTCGATTCTACTGTCCCATACAGCCTACAACTCAACGGTAAGACCAAAAGACTAATAGGTCTTTACTAGAAAAATCAAGAGCTCTAATGGCAGAAAACAATATCAACAAAGAACTGTGTGGTAAAACAATTAAGATTTAACATATATCTTAATTCAATCCACTACACCGATTAAAAAGTGGCCAGATTTATGGATGTAAAGCTTACGGAAAAGTATTAGGTCCTCTCAAAAAGTTGGATGATAGAAGCATCTACATATCTGGAAGAAACGCTCCAAGAAAAAAGAAAATCAATAGTGTAAATAGACATAAAATATGAGGAATTGTCAAATGAAGTGAAACTTAAAAGATTGCATGAAAATGGAGAAAATGAAAATTTGTATTCATCACTACAAGCATAGGCGTGGAAATGAGTATACAAAAAAGGAGATGACAATACAGAAGAAGAAACGTTTTAATTATACAATCCCAGAAATAGAAAGATCACTTCAATTACCTCATAAATTGCAAAACTTTGAAACGAGTTATTTAAACTTTGAAACGTAGCTGTATCCAAAACATTCTGTAGTTACAATGCAAGAATAGACATCAAATACTGATTTAGTCAAAGCAATCCGATATTTGTAAAATTTTGCATAGTCATAATTTCATATTCTGAACAACTTTTCTTAGTAACATTTTGCCGTAGTATTGTCTCAGTTATCGTGACTGCCTTGAATTTTACAAACTACAAATGCGCTTGAAATTCTTTTCAGACCAAGCAGGGTGGTATCCTAAAATATGAAATCGAGGTTCAAAAATTTTTGATCAATTATACCTATAGTGAAGTCAATCCAGGGACACACTTAATATTTAAAGTATTAGGGAGTGGTGTATTGTAACGCGCCACCCCTCGAATATACTAGAAAATGTCTCGAATAATTGCAAACAAGCTGGTCGAACGTGCCGAAGAAGTCTAGAACTATCCAGAGTTCTCCATCGTCGAATGTTCCAGAAGGAACGCAAACTTTCTGGGCTCATCAAGAACCACGCGGAAACGAATATAAGGCTGCGTTGATCGAGCCGAAAGCAGTTCTACAGTCAATCAGCTAGTAGTTACCAACGAAATAAATGTTAATTAGTGATAAATAAATTCTTCTGTATATAAAAAATAAATAATTTAGTGTAAATAAATACTGGAAATAAATTGTAATAAATTAAGTAAAAATAAATATTAAAAATAAAAACACGTTTTTGTCAAAACGTAACAATTGGTGTCAGGTGTGAAATTTAAAAATTTCAAACAAAAATAATTTGTGAATGCCTACCACAAGATCTGCCTCAGCCAAAATGGATTCGGAATTAATTAAGATGTTACAAGAAATTAAGCAAGCTATGGGAAATAATCAAGAAGAAATGAATTCAATATGAAAATGATGAATTCGAATATGGAAAATACAAGAAGTGAAATTAAAAGTGAAATAAATAACGTGCAAACTGAAATTAAAGGGGAGATAAATAATGTGCAAAGTGAACTTAAAGAAGTTAAAGAAGAAATAAATAACGCGCAAAGTGAAATTAAAGAAGAAATGAATACAATGAGAAAGGAAGTTGATGAATTATATCAAAAATATGACGAACTACAACAAAAGTTTGCTGTGTTCACTATGGGTCAAGTCGTGGAAGAAAGTGCAGACGCTCACAGCGAGGTACCTGAAGATATACAACTTCCATCTGCGGAACGGGTGATCCACGAACAACCTTTGGCGATTATTGGAAGCAATGGTCCGCCGAAAAATCATGTGCAGCCTCCAATTTTCGATGGAAAGATTTAATGCAGTTCGAAGCAGCTGCTGTTACTAATAAGTGGAGTGAAAAGGAAAAGGCAGCGTCTCTGATAGTGGCTTTACGTGGAGATGCCCTGGATGTCATACGTACGGTTCTGTACCATTTGCAAGAAAATTTCAAAGAGTTATCATCACGGTTAGATATGCGTTATGGAGATAAACACCTCCAGCAAGTGTACTACGCACAACTGAAAAGTAAGATGCAGAAACCGGGAGAGAGTTTACAAGAACTCCAAGTTGACATAGAGCGTTTAATCACGCTAGCATATCTAGAAGCTCCGCAGATCTTTCTTGGGCAGCTGGCTGTCCAAATCTTTATCGATGCTGTTCAAGATTCTGAAACCCAACAGGCTTTGAGACTTGCACGTCATGTAAAATTGGAAAGTGCTTTGGCGCACGCGCTTGAGTTTGAAGCTGCCAAGAGAACATCTCATGGTCGTCCGTGTGCGAAGTGCAGAGGCAGGAGATATAGATGAAAAAATTAAACGAATGGTGAAGCAAATGTTGGAAGAACAGCGATCGAAGAAAGTAAGACTACAATGCTGGAGATGCGGTAAACAAGGTCATCTTAGATGAAATTGCACCAAGAGTGATGCAGTTAGAAACAACCTGAATCAGGAAAACTAGTATGGGTCGATGCAAAGGGGCGAATGTCGACCTCCTTAAATCATGCCCCGGAGATTACTATCCAAGTGGCTTCGTTACGGTATCAACCAGACAGCTTTTACATCGATAGCAGTATTTTTGGGAAGACGTGTTCATTATTGATCGACACGGGAGCAACAAGGACAGTAATCCGTCCTGATATTGTTGAAGATAGAGAGTTACAGCCATCGAGAGTTCGGTTGAAGACCGCTACGGGTGAGCATACCGATGTTCTTGGGGAACTGATGGTGGAAATGGGAATTGGTTTTAAGAGTTGCACGCATCAGGTGTTGGTAGCGGATATAGCTGACGAAGTTATCCTGGGAATGGATTTGTTGAAAAAGTTTGGGTTTACATTAGATATGAAGAATGGAATCCTTCGAGTAGATAACGAAGAAGTCCCTATGCACCAAAAAGACGACGAGTTGCTTCGAGTAATGCTTGTCGATGACGTTACCCTGCCGGCGCGAAGTGAGAAGGTTGTTATGGCCCGAACGGATGGAAATCTCCGAGCAGGTTGTATGGGTGCCTTAGAACCGGATTATGCCAACAAAGACATTAGAAGAGGTATTCTGATTGGGAAAGTGTTATTGAATGTGAAAGAACTAACGCCTATTCGATTAATGAATGTTAACGATTTCCCAATGTCATTAAAGAAAAACACCGAAATTGGTTCTTGTGTGCCGGTGTCCTCTGTAGTGCGGTGCACAAAGACAAGTGGAGTTCTTTCGTCTTCCGGAAGCTCGGTAAACGTAGAAGCAATGATCTCAGCTTCTTGTAAAAATTTAACTCCAAGCCAAAAGACTAGGGCGCAAGAGTTAATTGATCGTTACAAAGATGTATTTGCTCCTGATAAAGGCCTGGCAGGTAAAACCAGTGTGGTGGCCCATAAGATTAATACGGGAGATGTCTAACCGATACGACAACGTCCAAGAAAGATTATCGAAGATATGGCTAACCAAGGTGTCATCGAACCTTCAAACAGCCCTTGGGCATCACCCGTCGTCTTGGTAAAGAAGAAAGATGGTAGTACACGATTTTGGGTCGACTATAGGCAATTAAATAGTGTCACCAAGAAAGACAGTTATCCGTTACCCAGAATTGACGACACTTTGGACACTCTGTCTGGTTCCAAGTGGTTTTCCACTCTGGATATGAAGAGTGGGTATTGGCAGGTTAGAATGGAACCACAACATCGAGAGAAGACTGCCTTTACTATTGGTTCTGGTCTATGGCAGTTTACAGTTATGCCATTTTTCTTGTGTAACGCTCCAGCAACGTTTGAACGATTGATGGAGTTGATCCTGAGAGGCTTATCTTGGAAGACCTGTTTAGTTTACCTCGACGATATTATTGTGATTGGTCGAACTTTTGAGGAACACGTGAAAAACTTGGAAGATGTGTTTTTAAGATTACGTGGAGCAAATGTGCAGTTGAGTCCAAAGAAGTGCAATCTGTTCGAAAAATCGAAAAATTTCCAAAAAACATAATTTTTGACACTACCTCATTCTTTGAACTCACTGTCCGCCTCGAAAAGAATTTAGTTCCTTTGTTGTTAAGGTGAGGAATGCAAAACATTTGGTACTTTTATAAGTGCACCTAATTTTCTAGAAGCTTAAGCCATTAACTGTTAGGTTGTAACACATCAGGGAACTGTCCCTTTGTCAAGTAACAGGAAATTTTAAACAGAAACTGGTCATGAACTTATTCAGTCGTGTTAAGACGTTACTCTATTCTGATTTATCGACTTCGATAATAGCTGAGTAAATTTATTTAGTGTAGTTCTAGTGTGCACAGTTTTTATTTAAATTATTTTTAAAAGGTGAGTTTTGTGGCATTTTTAAAAATTTGTTAGCTCAGTTTTTTTTTAAATCTTGTATACCAGACCAAGCGAGATGGGTAGACATCAAGAAAATCCGTTTAGAAAATTGTTTACCTACAATATCCAGACAAAAAAATCCAACTGAACAGTTAATGACTGTGGCGTGTTCATTAAAGGAAATCATGGTGAAAATCTTCAACGACATATCGATAGTATACCTGCAAAACCTCGTATGTCCAAAAACTAAAATTTTACAGGAGAAGCAAAAAACTGTGGGAACAAAATGTCCTTTACTTACTCTTTTCTTTTCACCCTACAAACATTATACTACCAAAATGACGATTCAAAATTAATACGTAGTCAATTTTTCCATTATAATTAAACATTAATGAATTAATTTGTGACTTACGAGGATTTAGTAGGAACCATTCCTGGATGAATCTTGACATACGAGTTATTTTAAGTGCCGGTAGATGGCAGAATAATCACCCGACAGTCACAAGACTTTGTGGGAATGCGTAGTCTCCCGATGTATCCGAATTTATCAAAAAGTCATTTTCCCAAAAATGAAGACTTACGAGGTTTTGCAGGTATACTATCGATATACAAGCTTGTCACACCGAAATTTATGATAGCGCAATAGCGAAGACGTCAAAGAAAGCTGTAAAAGGAGTTAATGAAACACCAGCGAAAAGTTGCGGTGTTTCTCCAAAACACCTATGCTCTCAAGACTAACGCACTTTAGATAACATTATTGTTACAACTCCAAAGAAAATTAGTGTTAATTTAACATTTGATCAACTAAAAATGGCATGTACTGAACTAGTAACAGTTAATGGTCGTTCTTTTGCTTTATTAGAAGATTTTGGATTTACAAAGATTGTCGATCCAATTTTAAAAGCAATGCCTGAATCATGTGCCATCAATCCCGAAAACATAAAACATGAAGTACATAAACAAGCGTCGATTTTACGCGATAAAATACAAGAAGAAGTTAAAAATTGATGCTGCAACCAGATTCGATAGAAGCACTCTAGGTATTAATGTACAATATATTAAAAGAAAACAATTAGTTTTGAGAAGTTTAGCCATGAAAGAATTAAAGAGGAGACATACTGCCACCTACATTGCATCAACCATAGCAGACGTTTTAACGGAATTTAATATTGATTTAAAGCAAATTTACAGTGTAACTTCCGACAATGGAGCAAATATGGTTAAAGCCATAAGCATACTGAGTGAACAACAAACTGAAAGTGAGGAGGCCGAGGATGTTAAATATTTTGAAGATAACGGTTTGCAAAATGTAGAAAATATAGAAAATGTACGTAAGGAAAGAGAAGAAAATGAACAAGAAGAGGCAATAGAAACAGCGACTAGCTATGAGAATTTCAGAGAGCCAGACATTGAACAACAAAATAACAGCAAAGAAATTGTAGATGAAGTTGAATCATATATATATATATATATATATATATATATATATATATATATATTTTCGGTATCTACCTTACACTTCAGCCAAGTACCATAAAAATCTCCGGCCATTAGATTTTCTTCCTGTAAAGCCTTTGTTGCTATCTTGGCAGGTTTGACAGCAGAAACTACATTCTCTATTTCTGCCCAGTCTGCTGTACTAATATGAAGTTCTTTTATTGTTGGAGACATGTCTTCACAAAATTGCTTTAATATATATATATATATATATATATATATATATATATATAGTAATATAGTAACAGATTATCGTTACAACACCATTTTAAAAAATGTAAGCTGTGCTGCGCACACGCTACAATTGGATGTAGAAGATGCGTTAAAAGATAAATCCATTAATAATCTCATTGCAAAGGCAAGAGAAGTTTGCAAAAAAATGAGAACAAATGTTTTAACTATCATAAAGAGTTTAAAATATTACAAACCAATTTTAGATAGCGTCACTCGATGGCACAGTACTCATGACATGCTTCAAAGACGCCTTTTATTAAAGCAATTTTGTGAAGACATGTCTCCAACAATAAAAGAACTTCATATTAGTACAGCAGACTGGGCAGAAATAGAGAATGTAGTTTCTGCTGTCAAACCTGCCAAGATAGCAACAAAGGCTTTACAGGAAGAAAATCTAATGGCCGGAGATTTTTATGGTACTTGGCTGAAGTGTAAGGTAGATACCGAAAGAATTGGTAGTAGATTCTCAAAGCTATTAGTTTCCTACATGAACGAGAGGGAGAAGAAACTGTTTGAGAATGAAATCATACTTTCAGCAATCTATTTATTTAGATCCACGATTTAAAGTAGTTTTAAATGAGACTCAGATCGAAAGTGCTAAGAATTATATCATAAAAGTCTGGGAGGCTTTGCCCTATTTAGAAAATTCTGAACCGAATTTGTTGAACCTATCTTCTATTACTGGCGACAATGGCTCATCGTCATCAAGTACTGAAGATGATGTGATTGAAAATTTTTTAAAAGAAGCCGAAAAAAGAAGAGTCTCGAAAGGCAGTGGAGATTCCACGACCCTACAGATAACTTTGAATAGCTCCTTCGAAGAACAAAGACAAAAGCGAGATTGCAATATTATCAATTACTGGATGAATAAAGAAAACGTTTCACCCGACTTGCAAAAAATATCATTTCTGTGCCTGTTACACAAGTTAGTGTAGAACGAGCTTTTTCTGCAATGAAGTATATTTTGAATTCTCAAAGGTCAAACCTTGCAGAAAAGTTGCTGGAAGACATCTTATTAATTAAATTAAACAAAAGGCTGTGCAATTTTTAGTTTAATTTAAGATTAGTTATTAAGTAACATTTGTTTATTAACTATGTATTAGATTAGGAATTTTTTTAATTTTTTTGTGTTTCATGTAAAATATAGTTTGAATAACAAATAGAGAATTCAATTAATACAACTTAATAAAAGAATAACGGTATTAACCGGTTTCTTTAACGTTTTTTGGTAAATAAAGTCCTTTAAATTAAGAATTTGTGTTACTTTTTGCGTTAATAGTCACTATTGTGTTGAAAATTTCATAATTTCTAATTTTTGTGTCCAAATTCGCCCTTTCTATGCCTTGAGACGACTTCTTATGAGACATAAATGGGCGTCGGTGTTTACCCCACACATAGGGGCGAAGGCGGACATCCTTTAGCCAAAACAGCTAGTGTTACAGTTCAAATACACATATTTTTTTTATTAAATCTTATTTTCGAGATATAAGAGGCTCTAAATTTGCTTTTTGGAGCTTCTTACACGAAGCCTGTGCAAATTATTAACAAAAAGCCGCAAAAATCGTCCGACTTCACCCCAGATGACGATACTTATTTTAAGCCAAACTATAAATCCTTTTACCAGTAAAATACTTTTGTGTCTTCAACTGTCTTTTAATTATTTATTGGAGTTATAAAGACAGTTATATTGCATTAAGTTATCTATTAAATTATTTGTATAATCTGTAAAATATTAACTCAAGGTATTAATAGTTAGGCAACTTGGTTGTCACTTGTGTTTGAAATCTTCCAAGTTGATGCTGAAGGTTATTGTGGTTTCCTCAAATTTTCAATTAAACAAGATTACTTAATAGAAAATTGATAATCATAAATTAATTTATTATAATGTAATTGTATTAATTTGATAGTAATAACAAAAATATTTAAACTTTTCTGTTATGAAATACCCATTGTTTAGATTTGCTCTTTTGAATTTTTGTCAGCCTTCATTCCTATGACTAGACCAGCACAGTTTTCTGTTTTTTTTACTCTAATAAATAAAAACTCTTACATATTTATGTTTTTATTATTAACACAGATATTACTACATGATGATTTGATGAAATATTCGAATTGATACCCTTAGTACAATTATTTATCTAATATTGTAAGCCATTCATAACAAAATAAATTTTAATAAATTGCATCTTAACAATCTTTTTTCTTGTTTAATTAAAGTTATATTATGATAATTATAATTTATAATTAAAATATAGTTTAAACAAAAACTTAATATAGTACACAGTAGTCCAAGAAAGATGTTAGATGAGGAAGAGTGGCTTACTCCAGCGCAGAGCTTTTATCCTGAAACAAAAATTAAAATGATTTATCAAAATTGCCATTACTGATAATAAAATTTAATAATCTACATTCTTCACTTAAGTCTTCTAATGTGATAAAATTTTCTCTGCAAAGACCATTAACTCTAAAACCTCCATTTACACATGGAGTTCTAATAATATGAGCTGATAGATTGTCAATTGGATTGATTTGAGTAGATTGAATATCTTGATTTATGTTGATAGTCCCATACAGAGGTGTGCAAGTTCCTGTAGACAACAGGAAACTTGCAAAAAACACGAAAAGAATTAAACGTGAAAACATTGCTGCTAATAATAGTAGCAAACTGCACAATATTCGTTTGCTTGTTGATTAATATGAGCAGAGAAGGAGGAAGAAAAGAGGATAGATAGAAATGGGGAATAACTTTTTTGTAATAGGTCATACTATTGTTTGTTATGGGTCGGGTAAAGTTAAAGGATACAAAAGTTATCAGTATAATATCAATTTTAAATTAAGTATTAAAGAGAATTTCATAAATATAATTGTCTTAGCAATAAATTAAGAATTAATGTGAAGTTTTCTAAATAATAAATAAATATAGTTGAGATAATTAATCAAATTTTTACAATGAGTAATCAACTAATTGGAATTTCTTAAATACATAAATGCTAAACTGAATCCAATTTGTTTATTTTGCATGTCATAAGGTAGATATTTACTTGTCTGATGGGGAATCACATTTTGTACTTTACTTATCTCGCATTAGCAGATGTTGCATGTTGTGCTGTAATAAATAATTTGTAGCAATTTCCAAAAGTGCGATTTTCTTGTTTCAGTGTCATTTCCTGCATCAACATTGATAAAAATAAAGAACTGTCTCCGCTCAATAATTTAAAATTGTTGTCTTGATGTAGTACTTACAATCCTGTTTTTCATTCATGTTCAAAGTTTTATTTTCTTTAATAGAGATTTTTTTATAAAATCATTGTAAATGAATAGATAGTACAACATTTCAATTCTACTATAATTTTAGTGTGTCAATCCAAAAACTAAATAACAACAAATGAGATTTCAAACTCTTAGTTAGCTAGACACCTGGTTTGAGATTTTTGATGTTATATACAGCGTGTTTCAAAGCAATTAACCTAGAAGGTACAAAGTTTCTTATAATAAAACAAACATTTTTTTTCTGAAGTTTTCAGCAAACTTTAGAACTATTTTCATTACACATTCTCTAGTTTGCTAACACTTTTCGAGCAAAATCACGAAAGTACGTTTGGTCTAATTAAATAATAACTTCTCTGTTATCAATATTTTCATATTTTTGGTGCTGTTTATTGCTTGATTTTTTTTTTCAAGTCAATACGACAGCAATGAGTTTATCGTAACGTAACTATTGAAGGATCAAAGGAGCGCTAGTCTCCGAAAAACTTTTCAGAAGCAGCAAAGAAATCATCAAAAATGTAATTACCAATGGATAAAATAATCTACAGTCAGCGCGTTTAATAAGCTCTGGGCTGAGGAAGCCTTTAGAATGCAGGTTTCAAAAAAACTAGAGGAATTTGAAAATCTGCGAGAGCAGCACATGGATGCTCAAGGAAACCTTGGCACTCACAAACCAGGAGGATTCAGAGTTTTGCAGAGACTGGAAACTTATAAAGGTTTGGGAGCTATCAACTCGCAAGAACTTTGCTGTTAAAAAAATTCACAGATTTGTAATAGCCCAAAGGCTTGCAAAAAGTTAAAAAATTGTAGTAACTCAAAATTTCACAAGGATCTAGAACTCCACGAAGACTGTAACTTACAAAAGCTTAGTGTCCATAAAAACCAACAATCCTATAAAAATGCAGTGCTTTCGGGAAGAAGGCGGTTCAAATAGTGACATTTTGTTGAAATTTACGCTCTAGAACACGAAACAATAAATATGGTCATATTTCAAAATCAGAGAAGGTGCTAACATGACCGTTTGTCTTGACGTAAATAAGTCAGTTAGAAAGCTATTGATCAATGAATTATTCTTTTACAAGATTTTTAATTTTCTAGTACTTATTGTATGTTAACCTGCTTGTATGCGTTTTCAAAGAGTTAATCTCCATTTTTAACATCTGATCTGTTAACAGCAGGAGCTCTAATAATTTGTAATATTTGGCGCATTATGGCAATCATGATTGATCAGCCAACTTCGTACAAGACAGCTTCTCCACCAGAGATTTATGTTTATTGAAACTTCTGGAGGCCACAAGAAGAGTAATCAGCAACTTTGAAGGATTGTATTTTAGGTTAAGAAAGTTTATTGAAATCAACAAGCAAGTTTATTTGATTTGACTACAGATTCTTGGCTGTAACAATTTTGTGTTAACGTAGGAAACAAACGTTTTACATTTTAAATTAGAACGTTAGAAAATTTTTCAAATAAGCTACGAACTGATAGAGTTTACTCAAAAATGTTTCTGAGGAAATTGAAAACTTTTTGATTTTTTCTAAAAGTTAAATTCAAGAGATGTGACTTCCTTCCGCTATAATCATTGTTGTGAAAACCCATTTAAATAGGAAGAACTTTGCCCAAATGCAGCTTCTGAACCAAAACTGATCGTTATGTTCAAATACCTTCCAAAGCTATTGTGTCTCACTAGCTGATGGTATTTTATTTCCATAGCTATTTAAGTCAAAAATGGATTATGTTAATGCAAAATATTTTTTTGAAAAGTAAAACTAACGACTTAAAATAGAAATCATAGAAAATAAAACCAAGCTTATCTCTATTCGCAACATAATCAAAACGCTAGCTGTTTGTGAGAAAATTTTAAAATGTCAAACAATAATAATATGTGATTAAAGCTGAAAAAAGATGAATACTGAGGAAAATTAAATAAAATGTAGAAACAGTGAAAATAAAAGGACTGAAGATTATGGGGTGAGCAGAATTAGGAACAGAAAGAAGGAACAACAGATAAGAATAAATTAAGAAGCCATTACGGATGAAGAATAGTAAAATGAAGGCTGATAAGAGAAAATAAAAGAAAGAAGTGAAAGCAAGAAAAGCCAAATGAGAAACATAAAAGACAGCCGAAGATTTAAAAGAAGAAAACATAGCAATGATGTAGGATAAGTAGAGAAGGCATCTAAAGGGCGGGCGTGAGGTCTTCTAATTTAATGTAGCGCATTCTAGACAGAATTTTTAAGGTTATACTAATCACGTGATTAATTAATCTAATCTTGTATTCAATTTAATGAGATGAACTGTACTAAATATTCCGTTATGAATTATGAAAAGCTTATCAATTATTATTTTGTTTCCTTTATTAAAAATAATCAGAAGCTTTCTTATCATTTTAATATTTAACAACATTTAGAACGCACATTATTTATAAACATTTTTTATAAACTAGATAATCTTTACACAAAAACAAGTCAACTAATGATAACAAAGAGAAAATCGGTTAGTTTTGTCTATTTTTGTTAATAACCGGCACGAATGTAATTTCCAGAAGCTGCTGACGTTGATAAATACAAGCTGATAAGGTGCACGCCCTTTTTTTACATGTAGACATTTTATATTTTTATAAAATCATTTTCTAACGGGGAAGTATACAAAATTAAAATCCTGAGCAAAAGGGAATGTCTTAGTAAATGTATTCAAAATATTCTCACCTGTGCTAAAATCCCTTAAATGCAGGGCGGCACCTCCCATTTACTCTCACTTTGTTTCCCGTACATGGAACTTGTATAATATTAGCTGTTTGCGTATGAGGGTTGGATGAATTTTGGTGTAGAAAATCTATGATTGGAACAGGTTTTCCATCTGTCTCCGTTAATGATAAACATATTGTTATGATTATAAGTAAAGATATCAAAAATATCTTAAACTTCATTTCTTTATTGGCGAGTACGATTTTATGACGTTATAATCATGAATTTTACAACGGATCGACGAAAATGCTAACAGACGAACGAATATCTGCGGTTCACAAGGTTGAGATAAGAACTGTTTACGAAACAAATACGCTATCAAATCATGCGAGAACGAAGCGTTTCTAAGGTCCGTGTTACAATTTTTTATATATGTAGTTTGCGGAAAAGGAAAATATTCGAAATTGTGGTAATATATTTCCTGGTTATTTAAATATGTGAATAAAAAAGAAATTTTTTCTCCAAAATGAAACATTAAAATTAACCGTGATGTGTAAGTTTAAAAATAATGTTTGCAGTAGTTAAGACGTAAACGTTATCAATTGATTACATACTGTTACGACACCTATGGAGCTTGAGTATTATATTCGTGAAAGTTTCAACGCAATCATTGATTAATCAATGGAAGGAATGGCATATAAAACTTCTTTAGGTACTTTTCTAAATATTCCCGATGGTCATCTTCTATCTGCATGCTCATTTTAGGTAGTTTTGTGTTGTTTATTTGACTTGCAAATGTAAACATAGCAGGTAAGAAATTCCAGCTATGGAAAACAATTCAAAGATACTTAAAACCTCCAAAATTTTATTCAAAATAAAAGTAAACTTATTATAATTTCGTTATATGATCAGCACACTGAGAATAACAGAAAAATTGTAGGCAATTTAATTTTTGATTTCGTCATAATAATAAAACAAACAAGAAGCCTGGATAGGAGCATGCAAAGGACTATATGTAATTGTATATAGATTCTCCAAGAAATCTTTAAGCTCTACTTAATAGGTAAATCTATACTATTAATCAGTATGAGTTTATCAAGTCTTTTTTTACTAATACAAGCATCTGCTCGTTAGAGGTGTGACTGACCTATGAACTCACAACATCTTTTGAAATATTGCTTTGCAAAAGTCGAAACTAGATGATCTGATTATGTAGTCTCTTATCTCTATCATGTCCAATGGCTCAGTAATCGTCCTCATTAGTTTTTAATATTTCCTCACATGTAATATAAAAGTTCCTGCTAGTTTTAGATTACGTTGATATAATACAAAGTGAAAGCAGAAAAAAAGGTAAAGAGGAATACATACTACACATGAGAAAACTAATTCCAACGGAGAAAGACTAGGCAACTTAGCAGCGGCACTGGATATGGAAATAAGTAGCACAAGATACAAACATAAGTACATACACAACGTCACATGGATAATACCTGGGAGAAATATAGGAAATCAAATCGATCATGTATTAGTTAAAAAGGAGCACAGACGATCGATAAATAATGTACGGTCCTATAGAGAGGCGAATATAGACACAGACCACTTTTTAGTAATTGCCAAATGTAAAACAAAAGTAGTGGCCAAAGTAAATAAAAAAGATAAAAGAAAATGAAACACAGAAATATTAATTTATGAAGAGACAAATAAAAATTATAAGAAAGAAATAGAAAATGAACTACTATTAAAGGAGAATGCTGACACAGACGAAAGGTGGTTTAAAATAAAAAGCAAAGTAATTAAAACGGCAGAAAAAGAAATAGAATATAAGGCAAGTACAAAAAGAAACGATTGGTGGGATAGTAATTGTAAAAATGCAATAGATGTAAAAAATAAAGCGAGAATAAAGTGGTTAGTTTCTGGAATGGAAGAAGATACGAAAAGTTATAGAGAAAAAAGAAGAGAAGCTACTAAAGTTTGCAAAACAAGGAAGATCTACTTAGAAAGAGTTATGCAAGAGATAGAAAAAGAAAATAAAAGAAATAACGAAGAACAAGAAGAAATAAATGATTACAAAGAGTTCAGAGAAGCTATAAAAAAAATTAAGAATAGAAAAGCAGCGAAAATTGACGAGATAACTGGGGAATTAATAAAGTATGGCGGCAAACATCTACACAAAAAATTGCACCAGATGGTTTTGAAGATATGGAAGAAGGAGAGAATCCCGGAAGAATGGGCAATGGGAGTAATAGTGCCCATTACAAAACAAGATGACCTGTCCATCTGTAAGAATTACCACATTATTAAATGTGGTCTACAAATGTATAACTTCGATAATAAGAGAAAAGTTGACAAGGCACACTGAACAAAGTATAGGGGACTATTAGTATGGGTTTAGGAAAGAGAAGTTGACAATAGACACCATACATGTATTAAAACAAATTTTAGAGAAGACATACGAAGATATCATCGAGATTCATATCTTGTTCATTGATGTTAAACTTAAAGACTTGGAAAATATAAACGTGCCAAAGAAATTAATAAGGCTGATAGCAATGTCAATAAAGAATAGTAAGGCAGTAATACAAACAGAAAACGGTTTAAATGGAAGCATAGAGATAGAAAAGGGCGTAAGACAAAAGGATGCATTGTTTACAACATTGTTTATAGCATCTTTAGAAGATAACAGATATAGCAACAATCAATAAAAACACAACGCAAATAATAACATACGCCGACGATGTTGCAATTATCCCGAGAAGCAAGAAGCAACTAGTTGAAGCAGAAGCAGAAGGACAAAGAAGAGGTTTACAAATAAATGGATAAAAGACCAAACACATGCATTGCAGTAGAAAGAAGAAAACAAGACTAACATCTCTGAAGGTAAAAAATTATAATTTCGAGGAGGTGGAGACTTTTAAATACTTGGGTGCACATATTAGCAGCACGAATGAAAATATTAACGTAAAATACAAAATTCGAGCAAGTAACAAAGCTTTTTATAGAAACAAGAAGCTCTTGAAAGACAATAAATTAGGCAGGAACATAAAGACGAAAATCTATAAAACAACAATTCGACCTGTAGTGACCTACGCAGTGGAAACACAATGCTTAACAAAGCAAGAAGAAGAGCGGTTAAAAATATTTGGACGTAAAGTACTCAGGTGTATACTAGCAAAGAAGATAACTGGAGAAAATGAAACCAGGGTATGGATGAATTTTGAAATAAATGAGTAGATGCAAAATGAAAACATAGTGAAAATAATAAAATCACAGAGGTAGAAGTAAGAAAGAGGTACTTATAAGAAATATTACAGAACTGACACCAACAATAGGAAGATTCAGAAGAAGACCCAGACAACGATGGAAGGAGCAAGTGAAGGAAGATATAAAAATGATGAAGATAGGAGGAAAAAGATTGGAAACAGAAGAGAATGGAGACGAATAGTAGAGAAAGCTAAAACATACCACAAGTTATAAGACAATAGGAATCTTTAGAAAATGTGAGCTGATTCATCACGTAATAAAAGAAACTAAAAGCGAAAAACAGCCACAACTTCCCCGGAAGTGTATGGCCTTATATATTATATATTATAGAACAGAACTACCTTTTTAAAATTTTTAACTTGTACAACAATATTGAAGAACAAAGATAAAATTAATAAACTTACAGATAAATTTATAAAAATCTTAGAAACTAATTTGTTTTCGTAGACCAAGAAAGAGCTTCCCAGAAAAAAATATATAAATGGTATTACCTATATTGATAAAGAATTCTAGACGGACGATTCAATGTTTACTTATTTAACAATAATGAATGCTATCGTTTATCAGCGTAGAAAAGTTCTCAATGAAACATTTTCTTTTTATAGATAAATACTTTAGTGTGAATTAATGGAAAAATATTATTTTATTAGGCGTTCGAGGACTTTTCAAATTAAGATCGGAAGTGATGTAATAAGATACACATGCTCATCCTGTTTCTTAGGAAAAAAAGTGAACGACCTGTGATGCCTAATAAAACATTACTAATGTTAATGGAATCGGAACACAATTTTCCATTCATTGAGCAAATATGGTTTTTTGTGCTTCTAAAAATCCTCACTAAATGTTTGAAGAGGAATATCAGTCTCTTCTTCTTGGTAAACAACTGCAAGGGTATCTTTCTTCAGAAGAAATTGCTTAAATTTGCAGTTGTGGCGTGAAATGGTTTTTCAGACTGTTGGTAGTTCCCTTCACAATTCTAGAAATAAAGAAATATTTAGACCACACATTCATCTTGTAATTAGGGAGAAGTGAAGGCCAGCCAGATGTCTCAATTGAATTATTTTTTAAGGGGCTATCTAAAAGATAAAGTTTATAGAGATTCACCAACAGCACGGGCTATGTAAACATAAAAAAATATAGAGATTCACTAATAACAGTGTCCAATTTGCCAAGCTTTATTTATTTAAACTTCTCAGAGTATGTTTTATTCCTTCTGAGTCGCATTTCTTGGATTTTTCTTGTGATTTCTTGCTTAAAGTTTTCACAAAACATGTAATTAGTCAGCAGAAGAAATTTTCTCTGATATTTTAGACCACTAATCAAACTACATTATATACTAAATAAAAGCTTTATGTAACCACTTCTTTTATTGTTAAATTAAAACATAATTTTTTTTTTACAAAACATGCCCTTACGTACTAAGATTCAAGTACTTCAAAACATCAAAATGTAACATAACAATAAATTAAGTCATAGATAAAAATACTATTAAGTGTTGTGTCTAAATATAAAAAAAATAATTCAAATACCATTTTTTTTATAAAATAAATAATCAAATAATAAATAATTGGAATTTTTTGTACACTTATAAGAGATTATTACGTATAAATCGATAAAAGAAAATTATACATGAAAAGATTAGAAACGTAATTATTTGTCTTAAGAATTCTGTTCATACCGCCAGTAAAACTGACCTTTTCCATTCTAGTTGAAACTTTTTAAAAGTGATAAGAAATAAACTTTTCCAATTAGTATACAGTCCGACAAACACCGGATTCATCCCGTTTCTTTTTCTTATTATTACAAGCAACTCCGACTATTTCCGCCATTTCGGTTTTGTTCCCATGTATAACATATCTTTCAAAAAACTCAGTAAATGTCACCCATTTTGCATCAACTTCATGCAATTGATGCACCACTAACACTACTAATACACAGATCAACAGAAAAACACTACATGCCCTCATTTTTTATATTAATACTGTTCGGTGTTTAAAGTTTCAATACTTTAACTATTATTATAATACAGAGTTCAATGCATGATTTAGTGTATTGGAAAACAAAAACTGATAAGATTATTACTCTGCCGTTACTTAAAACGACAGCCAGAGAAAATATCTAATATGCCTAGGGCTGGAAATTTATCTACTGCAATTAGTTCTTATCGAAGAGATATGGAAAACAAACTCGTGTTTTTTTTTCATTGGAAATATAGGGAATGTATAAGAACATCAAATATTATACAACTTTTTGGAAATTTAATACTAATGGAGCAGTTTTTGAAACATTAAAAATACCGACATTTCAAGTTATTATCTAAATACTTAAAATTTTTCAAGATTAAAGTAATAGAATCTCAATTTATTGTTTTATTATCAAATTTTTCACTGCCGGTTCTTCATCTACAAACTGCATTAAAATTTAAATTTTGTGTACAACTTATAGATAAAGTTGAAGTGTCTAGTAATGGTTGGTTAGAATGATTCAATTTTAAGCGGTGTATTATCAGCAAGGTTAATTAAAAAATAAAAATATACAAATAGCATATAACAATAGTAACTGAAGAAAAACAAATCGAAAGTATCAGATTTAAGTATCTCGCTTAAGGTCTGCGTATGGAGTTTTGAGCAAGCTGCGCCGAACTTTTTTCTTGGACGCACCTCACTGAAGAAAAACCATGGTGTTATAAGGGCAAACAATCAACTTGATTCAAATTAAATTAAAGCGAATTAAATTCATAAAGATAGAAAGTCCAAAGAATTATTTTAAATTGAGATTTAGGATTAAGTTCGTCCTGAGTTAGATTCACAATTTTATATTTAAAAAAAACGTAACATTCTAAAATGTTTTCTTGAACAAAAACATAATTCTTAAACTTTTGCAAACTGTAAGTTAGTATAGAAATTTGTTTATTTGACAACCAAGTGTTCTCAGTAATTTTGGTATCAGTAAATGTAAATTTGAACGTGTGTATTCTGGGATTCATGATTCATGATGAATTTGAAGAAGTTTGATAGTTGCAAACTTTGCAGTTGCAATTCGAGAATTATAATTTAAATTTTAGTTTAACTTGTCTCTGATTGGTGTCTGTTTCAAGAGTAAAGAAGAGCTTTCTAATTCTGATTAAGAATAAAAAGATCAAAATGTATGTCTAATTCAGAATCGATCCTATTAAATAGAAACGATTGAAGATTAAAAATTTCAGTAAAACCTTTCCAAACTTTTGATGAATTCATAAGCAAAAGCAGATATCATCTGAAGATATTTTAAGCTGATTTTATGAGTTGGATAGGTTTTATCTAGAAGGAGCCAAATCCTCTCGTCCACATACATTCTGATTAAGAATAAAAAGATCAAAATGTATGTCTAATTCAGAACTGATCCTATTAAGTAGAAACGATTGAAAATTAAAAATTTCAGTAAAACCTTTCCAAACTTTTGATGAATTCATACGCAAAAGCAGATATCATCTGAAGATATTTTAAGCTGATTTTATGAGTTGGATAGGTTTTATCTAGAAGAAGCCAAATCCTCTCGTCTACATACACTCAGGACCCGCAGACATGCTCCCTACTAAGTGAAAAAACTCAGAAATGCTTACAAACTCACAAAACAAATATTGTATGAAATAAACTTTGAAAGACCTAAACTGCCATCCTGCACTTTAGAAAAAAAAGTGAAGAAATAAGTTGGTATCAGCAATGTGGTCGGTACTTGACGCAAACAATAAATTTTAGTGTATTTCTTCCCCTAATTATATTTTGCTTCCAAAAGTCTTTTTTTTCTTGTGACACTTGAAAATGCAAAATGCGATTGGTTTTTGATTCATTCTTTTAAGTTTAGATAGTCTCATGGTCAACCACTTAGTTCACTGATTGTGAGCTAACACAATGAAGTGAAGGCAAATTGCAATTCTTGATGTGTCTAACTAAGTTTTGCTATTCAAACTGTGATGGGTATTTGATATACTTTTTCAAATTAAGATGCTCTTATGGCCAACCATTTGGTCAACTGATTGTGAGTTAACACAATGAAATAAAAGTAAACAATAAAGTTTGTCGTATTTGTTACACTAGTTATGTTCTATTATACATAGAAGGCAAACCGTACATTTTGCTGTGTTCCTTATATTAATTCGGTCTTACTATAAAAAGTTTCTACTTCTTTATAGCAGAGTTCAAAACTGCAGGATATTAAACAGGTACCATTTGACACAGCCTCCGTCGCTGTGCGCCCTTAACGTTGGAAGCTGGTTTTGGTAGTGGTGAGAATTACAAAACAGTGTACGATACCTATAGTTTCTAAGAAAATATAAAATATTTCGTTCTCATGAGCAAGCTTTAATTAAAGGGTTAAACATCTCAAACTCTCAGTTTCTTTATAATTTTCACATCCTGTACCTTTCCTTTACCTGCTGTAAACGATGTAACTGAATTTCTTGGTGTCGGTCAGTCCTACCACTAATTCTACAAGTTGAATTAGCTTGACGTAATTTACTTAAGCCTATTGGTCAATACGTACTCTAATGCAAGCCAAAGGAAGATGTAAATATAGAAACCAGCAATATTCACTGAAGTTCAAAAATTTTAGCAAATCGGTTTTCTGAATTCATTTTATACTGGTTTCAAAATGGGAATGCATACATAACTTTTAACAAATGACGTTATTATCTTAGGTGACTTTAATATATCAAACATCAATAACGCAACATATGATCTTGCAAGCGGTAATGTCACTATCAAACGCTTACAACAATTTCTTAACATTCAAAATTTCGGCATGTATAATAATATTCTTAATTTTCAAGAACGAACTCTCGATCTCATAATCAGTAACTTACCAGTAAACGTATTTAGTAATAATGATGCAATTGTACCTGAAGACGTATATCATCCAGCCTTGACAGTTTCCTACAGTCATTCATATAGAAAGAATGCTAGTACATCCAGGGTAGCGCCCGAACATTACAATTTCAAAAAAGCTAATTTCCTTCTTCTATATGAATTACTAAGGGTTACCGATTGGCACGAACTTGAAAATTATAATGACGTGAATGCGGCTGTAGAAAAATTCTACTCTCTATTGTATCAAGCTCTAGATCAATGTGTTCCAAAAGTACAGCATAGATCCTATTTTCGTTACCCCGTCTGGTTTACTCGAGAAATCATTCAAAACGTAAAGTTAAAAAAAATGCATCACAAACATAAAAACATATCAGATTACCACTTGCAAGAATTCCGTCGATTAAGAGAAAAGCTAAAACAAGATACACAGGTTGCGCATGAAAACTATATTGCATCTATAGAAAACGAAATTATTCATAATGTTAACGGATTTTGGAATTATATAAACAGAAAACGTAATAACAACTCAGATTTTGACAAATATCAGTTTAATGAAAGAACTACTAATAATGAAGCAGAAATTCCAGAATTATTTGCAGATTATTTTAAATCGGTATACAATAACCATTCATCATACGATATTAATCATATAATATTTGGATCCAATCAGATTGTCCAGAACAGTATCTCTGATTGCATTGTAATAAAACATGTGAATGTACAAGAAGTCGAGGTAGTAATGCGAAAACTAAAACCGAAAAGATCGGTTGGTCCTGATCTGGTGCCTCCTTACATATTTAAAGCTTGTCGTGAATTACTTAGTCATCCTTTATCAATATTATATAATCTAGCTCTGCGAACGAGCACTTTTCCGGATAAATGGAAATTAACTAAAGTAGTTCCTATACATAAATCGGGTGACAAATCCAAAGTAACAAACTACCGTCCAGTATCTGTGTTATCTGTACCCGCTAAAATATTTGAACAAATTATTTACAGTAAAGTTTATAACACTTTAAGAAACAATATAACAGAGCATCAACACGGTTTTACAAACAAAAGATCTGTTGAAACAAATTTAATAACGTTTATGGAATACAGTAGTAGTATTATTGACAAAGGGGGACAAGTAGATGTAATTTATACGGATTTCTCTAAAGCTTTTGATAGCGTAAATCATGACATATTATTACGAAAGTTGCACGCGTACGGTTTCTCTCTCAATTTGTTACAATTCTTTAAATCTTATTTACAGGACAGGTTTCAATTTATACTGATAGGCGGAATACAATCGCAACAATTTATAGTACCGTCGGGAGTGCCACAGGGTAGCAACTTGGGACCTCTGCTCTTTTTGTTATTTATTAATGATCTCCCATCCTATATTAAAGGATGTGAATGTCTTATATTTGCAGATGATGTAAAGATATACAAAGAAGTCGCTAATGTAGAAGATTGTCATATTCTGCAACATAATGTAAATTCACTGTTAGATTGGAGCAATACAAACAGGCTAAGTCTTAATATTAGTAAATGTAAATCTATGACATTCACGACCAAGAAATACCCAACTTATTATCAATATACCATTAACGGTAATAATTTAGAGCAAATACAGAGAGTTCGCGACTTAGGAGTTAATCTTAGGTCGGATTTAAGGTGGGATGATCATATCGAGAAGATAGTAAATGCGTCATTAAAAAGTCTAGGTTTTCTAATGAGGTCCACTCAAGATTTAAAAAGCGTTACGGCTATTCAATTACTATACAAATCTTTAGTAAGGTCTAAATTAGAGTTTGCTTCAGCAGTATGGAATCCTGGTCAAATTACTCATCAAAACAAAATTGAAACAGTTCAAAATAAGTTTCTTAAGTATCTTTATTACAAAGCACATGGAAAATACCCCGGTTATAACGAATATCAAGACGTTAGGTCGGAATTTAAAATTGCTACTCTATATGAAAGAAGAGAGTTGGGAGACATTTGCTTTATTCATAAGCTAATAAATAACAGAATAGATTGTCCCAAGCTGTTACCTTTGGTGCAACTCTACGTACCGGCACATAGATCTCGACCTCGAAACATCTTGTACATTTCTAAATATAGAACTAATTTACGTTTCTGCTCTCCATTAATAAGAATGGCAACCGTGGTCAATAAAATAAGTTATGAAACTGATATTGATATATTTGACTCCTCCCTAGTATCGTTTAAAAAATCATTATTCAAATTACTCTCGTAGTATCTAATTTTGTTAAATAAGCTAGTTTATGTGTCACTGCTCATTCCGAAATTACTTATATTTCTTCTTTTTTCTCATATTATTGTTGTTATTATCATTATTCTTATTATTATTATTACCATTATTACTTTTTATTGTAACATTTTTTTGTGTAATTTAATATTAAATATTATGTACAAATGCGGGATTTCTCCGACAATGTAATTGGGTTAAGCTCGTTTTGTTTGGGTAATAAATAAATAAATAAATAAATAAAACAAAAATTCAAAACCAGAAGCAGAAATTGCGGTTGCTTGGTTTGTGATTCATCATAAGTCAACTATGGCTTCTTTGTGTTAATGTCCTATAAACAGTTATCCTACAAATAAAAATTCAAGTGTATTATCGTACAAATTCCTATGAAAGTAAAACATTAATTAAATACAAATAGAATGCCTAGAGTGAAAGAAGCAATTCCATTGAATTTATCTTCTAGTAGTATATTAAGGCTGCTAAGGAGAACTCGAAAACATCGAAATTTTAAAATAGAACATAGTATACGTCGTACTCGTAGCATCCCTGTTGACGTAGCAATATCTAACGAGGTATACATCTAAGACTAGATAATTTTTCAGCCGACTTTAGGCCTCCGTGCTTACTCATCTTGTCACTATAATCCCTCTTTTGTTCAAAAATGTGTTACTTTTACACCCAAATAGGTATATTCAGGTATATGACAAATATATTTTTACAAGAACGAAAAGGTTTTACGATTGTTCAAGAACTATCGGCCCAAAGTAATTTTTTTTGAGGTAAAACAGTTAATTTGAATTCACTTATAAATTAATTTAGTAGACTTGCTATAATATTCAGAATTATATTATTATTATTATTACGTAAGGGTATAGAATTGATTCGTGCACCATAGGGATTTCAATAGTAAATTGTTATTCATTTCTCTTGCTGACGTTTCTAAGTTTGACGAATATTCTAAGTTATTTCCAACGGAAAAACTTCATAATTTGAAACAAACACGTTGCAGTTTATTTAGTATTACGGACATGCAAAGACTGAAAAACGAATTAGACCTTATATATTCTGGTCAGCAATATAAAGGCAAGAACCTCCAGGAAGTAATGCTTTTATTGCACGACAATAAACAAATATTTAAAGAAGCTCATAAATTATTTTGTCTGATTCTTACCATACCATCAACAAGTTCGTCAGTAGAAAGAAGTTTCTCGCGCTTGAAAAGAATCAAATCATACTTGCGCAATTCAATGGCGCAGGAAAGACTTTCACATTTAGGAAGAATATTTATTGAAAAAGGACTCAACCATTTTATGATGATGTCATCAACAACTTTGCTGCCTTCAAAGATCAAAGAATAGATCTCATCTACCTCTTGTTGTAGGTATTTTACTGGTTTTGGGATGAGACAAGCACCTTTTATCTTGTTAAATTTTTGTTCATTTTTAAGATTTTAATGCAAAACGCTTCACTATTTCAAAACTCACGAGCCCCCACTGGCTCGTCGTGTACTACTGCCGCAAGCAGAAGAAGAAATATTAAACGTATATTTGAAAATGAACCCACTCAAAGTGGGTGCCATGTTGATAGGACAACGGATTTTGCTACATCGTTTAAACGCAAATAACTATATTAATCTTCTTACCAACAATTTACCGGACCTTCTGGAAGACGTGCCTTTAGCAACCGAAGACGAACTGATTGAACGGATCAACCATGCAGTTACCATGATAAGAAACCAAAATATGCTTGAAAATTTGGAAGGGGGTATCATTCGCCGAGCCATAAAATGTCGAGTGGTTGGAGGAGCTCATTTTAAACATATTTTGCATTAAGTGCTTTTACATACCTAAAATCTTGTGATTAGAATAGTTTCTAATTACTGTATTTGAAAATTATACGAATTCTTAATGTACATAATTTACCTAAAAACATTAATAATAACGACCTGCAAAAATGTTACTAAGGTAACCACCTTAATAAACTTATGACCTATTCTTGCCCTACTTACAACTTTCATGCAGCATTGCAAGTATTAAAAATTTTAAATGACGTTTGTTTCGAAAAATATGCGTTTAACACGAACATTTTTATAACATTTCTTTGCTCAATTTTTCAAGGAGAATCGAATGGTGCTAATATTCTCCACCTGAAACAATACACCCTGTATAAAGCAAATTTGTAAACCAAGAATTAAACTTATTATAATAAACAATAAATAGGGAAAAACTTGCTTGTAAATTCGACATACATTGTTTATAAATTTATCTGTTTCTGATGTCGCAGTATGGTAGTGATAAATTTTTTTAGCCCCAATAATAACGAATTGAAATTTAAAAAAAATTGTTGTTTTTTAAAAATTCTTATTTGAGTCGTAAAACGACTGACGACAATGAATAAAAAAACATTTAAAGATTGGTTTCAAAGCTATACTATAATGTAAGAGAAAATCAAAATTCACCTACGCAAATGTTAACTTTTGTTATATATACTACTAATTACTAATAATAATTTTTTTATTTGTGATAATTGCACCTTTCTTATATAAAAGATTATAAACACAAACGACAATTAGGTTTTTCTTATAAAACATTGTAATGTTGTACTTACTTTTAAATACATTACTATTGTTATTACTATTATTGCTATTACAATTATTACTATTACTATTATTATTATTAAATTGCTCTTATTCTAAAGACGCTAAATTACCTCATTGAATTACGGTACATTCGACTGCTTTTATTTTTATTTGTAGAACGAATGGCTAAAAGCAATATACTGCGATTTCTAATACTTTTTGTCCCCTACCGAACTAATTCTGTTGTCTGTTGTAATCCTATTGTAGTTATGACAACTCGAAGATTTTTAATTTACGACTTTCACAGGTAGTAAGTGGTGTAAGGTGTTGCCTAACTTATAGAATGCAAACCAGCAGATCAGTAAGGTATCAGCTTCAATGATTTCAGCAGCTTTTTTTTGATATGGTTGTAGTCTAATGAATTTAGTCTTCAGATACTAAAATATAAGCCTAAAATACATGCCTCTATAGAAGTTTTAATTTAGCTAAAGCATTCGTTTGCCGGTTTTTCATGCTGTTAACTGGAAACTATCAGATTTTATAAAATGCAAATTAAATCATTTTTCTTGCATATTACTCTATAAATGCACCCAAAATACAAACAACTAACATATTCAGGCGCGAGAAGTTTCGAGACTTTTTGTTTAATACGCGAAATGTCGTTGGAAATATTCTTAAAAATACCCTCGCAACCGTGGTTGCCTTATACCTCTCCTTAAAAGCCTTAACAAATACTCAATACTGATATTGGGAAATAACGGCAAAAAATGTATAGAAAGCAATTCGATAATAACATTAAGTTCAAGATCAAACACATAAGGTTGGAAAAAACATTAAAAATATACTAAACATGATAAACGATAAACAAAATAGTTTTATTGTTCATCATCATAACAAGTATAAAACTGTTTTCAAAGAAGGCAATCAAATCATACTAACACACATAGGCAACAAGTAATGGAAGAGATAAGATGCTAACAAGCAAATGATGCAAGCGTTACTACTTATTACCGCTTTCTACCGATTTAATCAAGCAGCAGAGTCAGCTTATAGATTACAACTTTTTTCTATTCCTTACTATTTTCTCTACTAGAGCAGAATTTATTAAATAAAATTTAAACAATAAAGATAAACAATTTTTTAGCACAATTGTCTTTGCTCTTTTTAAATTGCAATGCAAATGTATTTCCTATCTCTATTTTTTTCATGTTTATCTTCCTAACATTTATGTTTTTAGTAAGACGATGATCTACCTGATTGTCCCCTCTCTGGGGGTGCAATGATTCTTCCTTCTGGAATCGGAAGTTTAAATTCAGAAAAACACTCGTTATTGGCTCCAACATCTTGTCCTTCTGGACATTTACCAGGAACTTGGATGACATTTCTTGTCCTGTTTGAGCATTTTCCTTCTATACGAATTTGACCTTCAGCACATTCCTCGCCTTCTTCTTGAATCACCACACTACGCGACAAACAGTAATATACACATCCTAAGATAATTAAAGCGGACACGCAGAATCTCATTTTAGAACAAGCTAGAACACCAGTCAAGGAGAAAATAACAAGTTATCTTATGATATCGTCGTCTTAAATTGACTGTGTTTATCTCCTAAAAGAATTATGAACAAAGGTCTGGATTTATGTAACAAGATTTTTTTAGAACTTTAAATTGCCATTAAATTATACTTTGCTAGATTTCTTTTTTATTTTACGAGCAGCTTTTTCTTGGAAAACCCAAAACTCAACATTTTTAAATTTTAAATGTTTGCTAATCTCTTTATTATCTTAAATATAATCTCTAAGCTGAAAATAATTCAACGTCTTATTTACTAAAGATATATTTCCAAAAACGTTTTTATTCTTCGTTATACGCATTAAGAACACTCTTGGTTTTTTTTCTTAAATATACTTGCTAAAAAGATGTTCTATTTACAGCAAAACCGGTCAGAACACATTTTTAGGATTTAAATATATACCCAAAGAAGTTAAAGTAGAAGTGTTCGAAAAACTAATGATATTGACATTAACTTATTGATGTAAGTCGTGAACACTAACAGTGAAAGACGGAACTAGAATAAACGCTATGAAAACGCGGTTTCTGAGAAGAATTGAAGGCAAGACTTGCATGGATATAATCAGAAAGCTAGGCTGGTTGGGCCACATACACAGAATGAGAGAAGGGAGAATAGTAAAGAAAGTGTTTAGTGCTAAAACGCAGGGAAAAACCAAAAGAGGAAAACCAACAAAAACGTGGAGTGATCCAGTGAAAGGGGCAGAAGAAGGAAGTGGTAATAGTGTAGTATAGTGTAGGAAGATTAGCTTTAAACAGAAGTAGCTGGAACATAAGGCAAACAACTCCAAAGATGACGAACTTAACTCTATATTCTTACATCGAAAGGTAGAGAGACTTAGACTAAGTAAGTAAGAAGAATTCTCAAAAATCAATAACAATTAATTAGAGATGAGGAACACAGGTTCTTTTAATTAGATTGTAAAATACTCTATGGATGGATAATTTAAATCAATTGTCCAAATGCCAGATACCGTAGGTTTCGATAAATTGACGTATTTGTGACAAATTTAGGAAACTAAAATGATTTAGCTGGCAAATTTAGCAGCTAACTGACACTAGAATTTGAGCAGCTTTAGCAAACGTACAACTATCAAATTACAAATGTACAGTCATACCTTCAAAGGCAAAATTCTTCAGTATTCCGCAATACATCTTCCTCTCACTTTCACATATCCATCCCTACAAGGTGCTTGTATAATATTTTTCGGCCGTGCCTGGTTTGTTAAGCTATGATTAGTATTAGGAAGGTTAAGAAGTGCTTTTCCAAAAATCTTTTGATACCATGATTCAAAAGTTTCGCGATTCCCTTGATATCTCAGTTCATTTACAGCAAAAAAAGTGAAAATTAAACACCACACGATAACAAATTTTGCGCACATCCTTACACAAAAGAATTATAATTTACGCTACAATGTTAGTCAGATTCAACCTTACAATTCTTATCTCTATTATCGTCATTGAATTAAGAACTTGTAAATGTTTATTTTCGCTAAAGTTAATGCTAATTAAGTTCTAAAATTAGATCAAGAGATGACAAAAATTACTTATTTTTATACTTAAACAGTTAATCTTACCTGATGGTCTAGCTTAATGGAATTTAATTTTAAATTCATCTACGCATTCATCATTAGCATTGACGTTTTGCCCTTCGGGGCATTTGCCGGGTACTTGAATCACATTTCTTGTATCAATGCATATTCCGTTTATTAATATTGTATTTGGTGGACATTCTTGAACTGCATTATCTTGTATGACTACACTACGCGCAGAACAAAGTAAGGCACATGCGAAGAAGATTGCAAGAAACATTGAAAACTTCATTTTGATACACAAGTCAAAGAGAAAGTAGCAAAATCTGTATTGTGTTTCTGTCTTATAAATTGGTTATCTTTGTTGAAATTTCCAGAATTAAGACTTTTCTGGGGTTTTTAATCTTTTAAGAAAACAAATATTTTATTGCTTTTAAGCAGATAAGTTAAACTAAGAAACTGTGTTATGTAATGTTTATACAAATAAATTAAGCGATAAAGATTTTAAATATTAATATTTTCCGTGAACTTGAATGCATCACTGTAAAAACACCTTTGGTATTTGTACTTTTTTCGGTATCGTTGTATAATATTAATATTACGATTAATCATAACCTTCCAATCGTCTTGCAGTACACTAGACACAAACAGCTTCCTGATGTATACTACTTACGGACACAATACTACCACAAAAAAAAATGATATGCTATTTATTATAAAATATTAAATGCCAGTTTTAGGTTTAATATTGTACTATATAGAAAACTTACTTCTATTGATTTTGTTAAACTAATTACAACTTCTATAAGGTCTTTATTTTCAAGAAGCAAAGATTCTAAAAGAGCAGGCTTAGATTTATTCAATAGTCCGTAGGTAACCTTCTCTTCCCCTCATTAATGCTAGTTTACTTTGTACTTATTAGTTTTATTAGGAATACGCAGCTAAAATAAGTGGACAACAAACAAATAATGATTATGTAAAGAAGTTTAGAAGAAAATCAATATTAATAAACAAATAAGAAGATTTAAGTAGGGAAAGTGGGGTAAAACCGGAGTATTATAACTTTAAAGTTATAAGTTTTACGGTGATTCAATAATAAGGTCTACGTACACTATGTTATGCTTCACTAATTCCTCTAACAGAAAATATAGTTGTTTAGGTTTAAAATGTTCTTTTTTCTGGGATAATAGAATTTACTTAAAAAAGTGCAAATACCCGGTTTTCTCCGTGGATGGGGTAAAATCGGATACCCATTAAAATAAGTACAAAAATTAAAGTCTCAAAGTGTATAATTACAATTTATGAAATACATTTGTAGTTTATGAACAAAACTCACATACGAAAGTATCATCTTCTTCGTCAGCATTAGAACAAACCTCGTGAGCCCACAGCCGACTCATAGAACACTGGATCCATCCCTCTTTTACACGTGATTGTGAATACAGTTACTTGCAAAACATGCAGGCCTCGTGGTCTTCTTCATCTAAAGATAATTTTTGTATCACTTTCTTCTCTTCTTTATTTGTTTTGATTTCATTTGCTGTTTTCTCCTTCTTCTTTCCTTTCTTAGTTTTTGAACCCTTTTTGTCTTGAGTCGGATTGAACAATCTTCGTTTAGGGGTTTTCTTTTCCTGTTTATATGGAGAGGAAGTGAGAAGAGCGGTTTTTCCTTTTATTCGATTATTTTTTGTTCTGACTCTTTGTTCTTCTTGGGGGGAAGGCATTAGCATCCTAGGGGAAATGGAAAACAAGGAACCACAAAAAGATGTTGATGATTGAGATTCTAAATCCTTAGCTGCCTGAAGAAGCTCAGCCGTTTGAGGCCTCTCTGTGGTTTCAAAGGGAGCAAACAAGTGCTCTGGAAATACATCGCGATTAAACGGGTATATTCCTGTTTTTTTAAAACCTGTGATAGCTGCTTGCATGACAGCAGCTCTTGTAAATGCAGCAGTAAAGAGTTTTCCAATTTGGTAAATGGTCACAGCACGACCAGGGTGTGCAACCAGTTATTTTCTAACCTCTTGTTCATAATAAGCACTGAGTGGCGCTATAAATGAAAAATCTAAAGGCTGGAGGTGGTGGGTGGCGTGGGGAAGAAAACACAAGAGGGTAACATTGTTTTTAGGAGCAAGATCAATTATTGCCATGCTTTTGAAGTAGGATCTATGTTCATCTAAGATCACAAGGACAGGTTTCTGCGGTGATGGATTAGCATACTCAATGAGCGTCTGAACCAATAAAGAAGGGATTCAGCGTTGATCTATCCACTTTCATGATAGTACGCAAATGATCCCGGAACAGCATCATCCATCAATAAAGGATTTTTGCGTTTACGCGGAAAAACAAAATGCATGCATAAAATTCCCAGCTGCATTCATGCAGACTTCAGCAGTAACAAGAACTCCTCTTTCAGCCAAGGACAAACAGCCCACTTGTTTTTTCCTCGAAGGGCTACTACCTTTGACTGTTTGTTAGGAAATGTTAAAACTCCAGTCTCGTCGACGTTATATATGTCGTTGGGGAAAAGATTATGTTTTTCATATATAAAATTCACAGGACCATAGAACTTGCTAACAGCTGTACGATTAAATCTCTTAGCTGGAGCAATGGATGTTTTTTCTGGATCTTTTAATGATATGTTGCGATGCCTATTTAAAACTCCATACAACCAGTCTTTTCCAGCCCTCTGTGTTGTCTTGTTGAAATTGTTCGGGAGATTGTTTCGTTCAGCTAGTTCAAATGCAAGTCTCCGTAGGTCATGCAAGGTGAGTCCAAAGAGTCCACGGTATTACGACTTGCAAAAAGATTTTGAATTTTTTGGCAAACCCTAGTACTTACTTTTACTGTGACTTTTATTTCAGTACCTCTAGACATCCTACCAGTTGTGTATTATTTTTACAATAATTTATGTGTATTATTATAGGATATTATTTGTATTTTAATGTATAGGTACCTATAAAAATTAAATTTTAATTTCCTAGATGAGAATAAAGCTTCTAGCTCTCCCTCAAGCTTGCGATAGAACTGGTGTTTCTGACAGAAACGCATCAGTTCTTGTAAGCGCTGCTCTTAAAGATATGGGAATTTTGACCAAGAAAGAATCATCTAAAGTTATAGATCGGTACATAATCAGGAGGACGAGAGTAAAAAGCTGAGATAATCCCAGAAAAGAAACACAGAAAGAGCCATTTCAGGCATATGATGTATACTTTAATGGGAAGAATGACCGAACATTAACTAATACAAATTACAGAAAGAGAAGAGAGTAAGAGAAAAACAATTACTGAAGAGCATGTTGTGCTTGTTTCTAAACCAGGTTCTTGTATCTTGGACATGTTACTCCTAAGTCAGGAAATCTACATTGAATGTGATGGCACAGCGGTCTAAAATGGTCTAAAAATGGCGTTATAAAGAGGTTAGAGATTCTATGGGACATTCTTTACAATAGTTTGTTTGTTTGTTACATACTAATGAATTGCCTTTGCGTCATTTACTGCAGTTTTCGAATGGCAAACCAAGAGGCCCAAAAGCTTTTTTTGAAGAAATCTGAAAACAGGTAGAAAATTGTGAAAAGTTGCCTGTTTGTAATTTTCAACAAATAGACGTCGCATTACCAATATTGCAGGTATACAATAACTTAGCACAAAGCCAAAAATATCTATACGAAATTTGTGTTGCAATTTCGACAGGCAATATTGCTTCAGGTCTATCTTGCAAAGATCCAGAGAAAATAAACCATTCAAGATGGTTAACGACGGCTAACCGCACTTTAAAACTATATGTGGCCACAAAAAACCTTCCAAAAAATCTGAAGATTTTAACTGAATACGTTATCAAGGTGTATACTCTTTGTCTTTCGCCACAGCAATATTATAAAAATATAAAGCATTTTTATTAATCTTTATTAATTATAAACTGAAATAAAGAGGATTGCCAAAGAAAAATAGAAAAATTAAAAAAAATCATTATATTTTATCCACGAAACGATTTAGGTGGTAGAAAAAATACAAATAAATACGAAAATAACCTAATAACCAATAATACAAAGAAATCAAAATAAAAATTACAAATTTAAGCAGCTTAAAATATCCATTATTACACATTGAATAATAAAATAATTCTATCACTAATCCTCGTCATCGGAATCATCCGATGAATTAGATATGTCTTCTTCATTTTGGGGTAGGTTTGGCAGTGGCAGAAGTCGAGTCTCTATTGTAGGAGCTATAATCAGCTTTATGACAATTTACCCGCCTTTTTTTAGGAACCTCTCGGAGGCTATTTATCAGAGGATCAGATGTTATAATCAACATAAAAAGTAAGTCTCTATTCATGGCAATACGTGAACACTTTCTAGTGTTGTGCTCCCGGAACCTACGGCAATCTTTGTGCCTAGCTTCTTGAGCTCCTTCCGAAAGCTGTCCAATCGGAACAATTGCAGTTTTGATGACCTCTGTACTATGGATCAGTATTTTATGCACAGTGGCAGGCATATAATACCACGAATAGAAACTGAGGTAAAGTTTTCTGGTGTCAAGGCAGAGCTTGTTAAATTCAACTAAATTTATCTTGTAACCAGAAGACAATGTTCTCAGTAATACATCAAATTGTTTGATGAGTGTAACATCCAATCCGCTAACCTGAGCACTCAATTCAGGGTTGCTAAAAAAAACGGCGAGCGGTGTTTCCGTCATTTGATGAACCAAACCCTGGCTTTGGTTTGTCCACAATCAGTTCCATTTCATGCTTGAATCGTTGTTTAATTTTCTCGGATCGCTGTTTTACACTAGTCTTATCGTCAGCACTTCTAGTCTGCCATTTTTGTATATCTAACTTATAGCTAATGTGTAAAAAATATTCGAAACAACGAATCCACGCATAAAGTGTTGACAAACCAAAGCCAAAATGCTTTTGGTTGCTGTCAAAATGCCTTGAAGCATCATTCATCATTGTGGGAGTAGCACTACAAATGAAACACTTCTGTGAGGAAAGAGTTTTCCTCAAGGCGTTGCACACTTTTCCATCAGTCATTGTCAGGAGAAGTTTATGCTTGACAGAAATAAGAGAATCGCCAGTGCCACAAATTGTTGGAAGTAAATTGTTTATTTCTTCCAAGACCTTGTTAGTTTCTGCTTTTGCGAATTCAATGGTTTCCTTAGCTAAAATGAATTTAATCGGACAACAAAACATCGTGGATGATGGCCGAGGATTCTGCCAAATGATGTTACTGCCACCGAGTAATCTAAGAGGAACAAAGGAAAATAGAAATAGAAACTCATCAGCATCCCCACTGTTTATAGGGACTGTGACCGGTACTTCCGTCACATTCCCATTTACTTATGAGAGTGAATGATGAATTCGGAAACATACTATTTATGACTTCTCTCTGAGCTTCGTCTAAGCGCTCGACGGTCTTATCTAACACGGCTTGTAACTTTACTTCAGCAAGAGTTTCTGTCACTACAGTATGCTCCTCGAGAGGATAACAGGCCTGTTTTGACTTACTCAAACAATGATAAGATGGAAACAAAACATGACCTACCTTCATAGACCACTTCCTAGTCTGCTTGTATTAAGTACGTTGTAGACTTAGAGTCTATGTAACATAATAGGCTAATGGCTCATTCCCACTTAATTGTCTAGCACTCTCCAAAGAACTTGAATTCTTAAGGCCGACGGAAGCACTTACATATTCTAGACTTTCACTAATTTTTCTAATCACTTTGACAATGTTCCTATTTCCTGTCGAACGTACAGCTACTTCTGCAGCAGTCATCAACTCCCCAATACTACGCGATTAAACGAGGTCTTCAACTCGACGTTTCTTCGTTTTGAATGATAACTCCTCAAAATATTTCCGAGGTCTTCCGGCAGGAGTAGCATCTTGAAATGATGTAGAAGGTCGCGGCACGGTAATATGCACGTGGAATTGGATGTCTTCAGCTTCCAACCAGCTTTTATTCTTAGTCATAAAACGATACTTTGGCAGCAATTTTTGATGAATAGCTAGCTAACTTCATTTTATATTCTCTTTCAGAGTCCTCAGTAACATTATTAAAATTAAATTTAGTGGAAAGAAACTCGAAAAGACAAACGTTTCTTTCGTCCTTTCCGTGTTTGAGCCATTCTTCAAACAGCTCAATTTTGGAAATAGTGATGGTACTCTCTAGAAAACAAAAAAAAATAGTTGTACTTGAGTGTGCTGGCTGTAATATCTATTATTACTAATAGGAACGGTGCAGCTAGGATATACAAAAATTGTAGCCTGGATACATGTGTGTACATGTTATTTACAGACCTTGAAAACAAAGAAAAAGTAACATGTATTTTTCATACATTTCCAAAACGTTCTTTCATATTGTTTGACTAAGAGAAAGATTTATATTAATTAAACAAAAACAGTACTTACAATCAGAAATAAAATCCATTTTTAAAAATTTCCACAAAATTATGAAGTGATACAGTTATAAGTTGTTGAAAGTGTCGCGAAAACGTAACTAATCTGTTCTTACAATTGCACTTACCTCATTAGTTATCTTTTGAACTATATGCCTTATTAATGTGGAATGGTAGACATAAACAATTTTTGGAATTGCATGTTTGCAGGTGTGGCTTACGTTAGTTCGTTACCCATTTTTTGAAATCTGGATATGACTTTTGTCCACCTAGCTTGTACTACATGAAACACTGTGCGTCGTCTCCATTTGGCTATGGAAAAACAAAGTTATGTGCTCTTGTGTTTTACAAGGCTACTGCATCTACAGCGCAATAGGAGAGAAGATTTTCCTGACGCTGGAGCAGCCACATTTTAAGGGATTAGTTAGCTGAGATGCTACCTCTTTGTCAAGATGTCCACTAAGGCCAAGTACATCATACCGAGGTTGCCACCAACACTAGATGCAGCTGACAATTGCAGCTTCAGAACGTTCCTCCAAGTTCTGTGTTGGCTGGAGAACAGCTTGGACTCACTTGAATGGGGTTGGAAAAGAGACAGCCTCGGTCTCACCTTTATTCAAATTTAAAAGAAACCGGCACCCCAATCATTGCGCAAATGGTTTTCTGCAGATGCAAGAAAGGGTGCACCTGCCGAAAATCTGGACTGAAGTGCACCAACGTGTGCAATAACTGTTCGAGTACTTTGTGCTCTAACGTCCCGCCAATAGAAATCGAGGAGGACGTTGACGGAGATGTCACCGAGGCGGGAGATGTGGATGCCGAAGATTTAGTTGACGTAGAAGGACTGGAAGAGGAAGAACAAGACACAGCAACCGATGTGGAACCTTAAGGATTTTCAGAAAATGAAGTGCCTTAACTTTGGGCCTTCAAAATGATTAAAAATGTAATTATCACTTTTCAAATGTTTAACTTTCTATAAAAATATTTACGACTTTTTTCAAGCTTTTACTATTCGTTTCCTGAAGACCTCTAAACTATTATATTTACATAGTATATGTATATTAATACTTTTACAACACAGATATTGGTCATTCATCATAAAAAACTACAATAGACACCATAAGCGATCACCAAGAAGTCAAAATGTGCAAAAATCTGCATTTTAAAATTTTTTGGAAAATTTCATCAAATTTCAAAGTTCTACGTGAAAAGGTTAACACCATGACTGATCAATGCATTTTGTAGGAAATTTTGTCTACTTTAATTGTGGAACGTATAAAATGTTCTGTAGGAGGCGTCATTTGGGAGTTGTAAGCCGAAAACCAAAAAAAAAGTGCGAGAGAATTACGACGTTTTTTGCCTACCAAAAGTTTTCCCCAGGGCTTTCGAGGTTGCAAACTTAGTTTCACACTCCCCCTACCATACCAAACAAGTCTAGAAAAAAAATTCTTTTACCGGATTTAATGTAAGCTGGAATGTATCTATATATTGGACTGTCATGCAAATATGAAAACCATTATCTTTGCCTGTCAACATCAGACCTCTAAAGTGGCGAGATGTTTTACAAGAGACAAGTGTGAACTTTCAATGTAACAGTTCAGGACTGCAAGAATTCTCAAGCTTTGCTACTTATAATATGAATCTTTAGCAAAACGTCGGGGGAAATAAAATTGACTCTTGCATAAAACCATCAGTCAATTTAGGTGAAGTGCATGTAATAGAACTTAACTTGAAGTAAATATTTTTTTGAACATTCGTTTCAAAACTCCATTTTTTTGTAAAATTTCAAATGGTATTTTTATGGTTTCCTTCTCTTATGACTTATCTCTTTTTTCACGCCCATCAGCGAATTATTGTCAGAATGTAGGTAAACTAAAACAAGGTAGGTCATAAAATTGTACTTTTTTTTAGTAATAGTTTGTTTGCTTTACTCTGATCAATAAGAAATAGTTGAATTTAAGAAGTTTTTACCAGATTTGCTGAACTAAGTAATATATTTTTTGTTGGTTTGGATTCTGTCTTCATCATGTAGATGTAACATCATTGGAAAAATAGTGTGTGTTTAAGGGTTTTAGTGGGACAGTTTATTGACCATAATTGAAGAAAGATAAACATCGCTAAATAGTACATTACACAACATTCCGAATGTAAGGAGAGTAAATTGCAAACATGATTTAATTTCGACGTAAAGGACGTACAGGGTTTCCTGTTAAACTACACTGGAAATATTTGTTCAGAGATTATTCGTTTCTTGCGTACGTGCAACATTTTCCCTGTAGCATAATTTCTTAGAAAATTCTATAATACTCAAAACAATGGAAGAACATTCATTGGTAAACATCATGCTTTTCTGTGGAATCTTTTGCATTGATGTCAAATATAATAATTTTATATCTACCTTATTACCTTAAATTGCTTTTTATCGTATAATAAAAAAGTAAATAGACAAAATAGATTATACTACTTAAAGTATTCAGTATTATTTGCAAACGTGAGATTAACATTTAATATATATAATTATGCTAACGAAAATAGATATATAGGCCACACATGTTACACTGAGAGTTGATTTTAGTATAAATGTACATATATGTAAAATTAGAGAAAAACTTTCATGTCTGTTATAACCAGAGTGCGGATATTTAAGCATGAAGAAACAATGAAAAAGTTCTTAAAAAAGCTTGAAAATTAAAATGTAAATTTTTTGTTACAAAACAGATGACAATGACCTAATGACAAACACCTGTGGGATCAATAAACATGAAGTTTGGGATGTACTCAAAAAAGTTCATAAAATAATATGTGGTAGTATTTTTAAAACTCGCATCAAAAATTGTAATTGAATGTAGGTAATCCAATACCACGCCAATTTTAATTTTCCCGCGTTAGACAAGGCTACTAGGCAACAACAGAAAATAGTATGAATCCTCACCCTTAGCTTAAAAATCTGCTAGTTCGCACGTGACCTTGAGAGTGGATCCTAGTTTGCACGAACAGTAGATTTCCCAAACACGTGTGTTCAAAGTGTGCAGACTCATTACTAAAGTGCGGATTTTTAAGCATAAAAAACCATAAAAAAGTTCTTAAAAAAAGCGTAAAAATTGAAGGAAAAAAGCTTAAAAAATAGCACAAAAATTAAAAATAAGTTTAAAATATGCAGGAAAAAAGCTTCCAGGTTTTAGGTCTTATTATACAAAGTATTTATTATAAAAAAACAAAAAATGAATTGTTATTAGAAACTTTGAACTCTAAAATTCTTAAATATTATGCACTTTTCTAAATTCTCCATAAGAAAATTTCTTCTTCTATCAGTTAGGGTGTCTTTGTAAAGAGAAAATAGTCTTTCAATGTCAACACTAGTAATCGGTGCATATTTAAATTTTGCAAGTAACGATGGTTCCAAGTCGAAGTTATTGACTATTTCGCCTGATAAAATACTTACAATGGTCCTATAGGAACTAACTGTTTTCACAGCTTATCCTAGGGACAAAGAACTGCCAAGACAATGTGTAACGGCCCCGACAGGCTCCGGAACGGTGAGCGTCCAGATGGTATTCAATACATAACGGTAAATAATGATATTTTAAGAAATCCTTGAAAATATTGTCACGAAATTTACCGTAAAAACAAAATGTTTAAAAAAATAATGTAGACGATTGCTGCTACAGAAAGAATTTATAGAAACTATTTTGAAGAAACAGAAAATAAATATACTGTAGACAAGAAAAGTATAAGGATATTATGATTTTTTTCTCGAGACTGACAAAAAATGCACAAAATAAGCAATATTCTAAAAAATAGCAAAAAGTTCCAAAAAAAGCAAAAAAAGCATTATGAAGATTAGTTAAATAATTCCTTTAATTGCGATTCGCACTTATTTCAATGTCTTTTTGTACTGCTATGAGGGTGGTCTGAAAAGTTTCCGACCTCAACGTGAAGATGGCAGCACTCGTAAATAAAAGCTACTGAATTTCGTTGTTCATCTGTTGACAGTTAGTCACCAAAGTTTCAGCCATTTTGGACGCGCAGTTTTTATGTAACAGTCGTCTGAGTCAGTTGAGGCGAGTTTTTTTGTGAAAATGGACAAAATCGAGTATCGAGCTGTCATTAAATATTTGTTTTTGAAAGGCAATACACCTTCGCAAATAAAAGATGAGTTGGATTCTGTGTATGGGGACTCTGCACCGTCATTTACCACAGTGAAACTTTGGGCTGCTGAATTTAAACGTGGCCGTAAGAGCTTGGGAGACGATGAACGTTCAGGACGCCCAAAAACTGCAATTACCGACGAAAACATCGCCAACGTTCACCAAATGGTGCTAGACGACCGCCGAATTAAAGTGAGAGAGATACCAGAGGTTATGAACCTGTCAAAAGAACGTGTTTGTCACATATTAAATCAACATTTAGGCATGAGAAAGCTGTCCGCGCGTTGGGTGCCGCGTTTGCTCACGTTAGACCAAAAACGTGTTCGAATGAATATTTCCAACGCTCTTTTGGCGCAGTTTAGGCCAAATAAATCCGAGTTTTGACGCCGATTAATTACTGTAGATGAAACTTGGATACACCATTATACGCCCAAAACAAAAATTCAGTCCAAACAGTGGACTGCAAAGGGGGAACCGGCTCCAAAAAAAGCAAAAACAGTTTTTTCGGCTGGGAAAGTGATGGCGACTGTTTTTTGGTTATTTTAATCGGTTATCTTCAAAAAGGAAAAACCATTACAGGAGCATACTATGCATTATTACTTGACAAGCTGAAGGCAGAACTTGCGAAAAAACGGCCACATCTCACACCTCAGCGGTTGCCATGGCGAAAATCCACGAATTACGGTTTGAACTGCTTGACCATCCTCCTTACTCACCAGATCTAGCCCCAAGCGACTTCTTTTTGTTCCCTCATCTAAAAATTGCGCTCGAAGGACAAAGATTTTCGTCAAATGAAGAGGCAATCACCTTCGTGAACAATTATTTTGCAGAGAAAAATGCCGAGTACTATTTGGACGGGTTACAGAGATGGGAGAATCGCTGGGAGAAGTGTGTAGAGTTACAAGGAGACTGTTGAAAAATAAAAAAAAAATTCAGAAAAAATGTCTTGTATCTTTGTTAGGTCGGAAACTTTTCAGACCACCCTCGTATTAATATCTAAAAAAAGCATTATTCCTATAAATCCGCACTCTAGTTATAATACATTCAAGAATTTTGTTTTACACTAACATGAGAAATAATTTTGCACATTATCACTGCTTCATTTTTTGTTTCTCACCTTAGCTTTGATTCGATTCGACATCATATATGTATATTGCAAGATTAAACAACCAAGATTCCCAAATGTTTATTGCATTTTAAAAGTCGTTTTTTTAAATCAAGATATTGCTAGTTTTGATTGCAATTTATTTTTTCATAATAGTTTTCGCGTTGACCTTAATGCCATAAAAAGTTCTTATGACATTTCACTGTAGAGCAATGCGTCCAAAGAATATTATGGAAAAGCCAAAGTAAAGACAGTTTAACAGATAATTCAAAGTCCATGTTTTCAAGCAGTTTCTCTTTCTGTAATCTTTTAGGGCAAGTTTACTTATTATCAACCCATACTAGCACGTTACAATATCAAAAACAAAATATTACCAAAAATTTTCTTAACTTTATTCTAGTTTTCTTGATTTGTGGATGACCAAAAGTGCTATACTTCTTTCAAGCCTCTTAAAGAGTTCCCTAAGACAGTAAGTGCATTTTTGCAAGGAATCACAAGGTATGAAATGTCAACTGATACTCTGCAAATTTAGAAAAACGTTTGAACAAAACGCATTTGTAGGCAATTTTAAGCTAACAATTCATTTTTTAATTTGTTGTGTAACACTGAAATATGAAAACATTTTAAATTTACGAAATTGGTAGACTCAATATGAACAGCGTTTTACTTTACGTAATCTCAATTTGAGAAAAAAAGCTTGTGAAGTTTCTTTGTCAATTTTAAGGGAAACATTTAAAATATTTTTCAGTAAAAGAAATTAATAGAAATTTGTTGCTTTGTTTAACAAATTTTATTTCTTTTTAGTTTAAGTAACTTAGATTTGAACGAACCTTGTTTCTTAAAATTCTCCAAGGTGCAAGCTTACATAAAAAAATAAAAATCGAAAACTAAGTTAAACAATTTGGCATTATTACGGTTAAACTTTAAATATAGATACAGTCTGGAATTTTTGCACGCATGTCTTATAAAGATAAGATAGGTCAGTGTCAGCTTGATTATTTGTTATCTTTAAATGATTCTACAAGTATAAATTGAATTATTTATTTAAAAATTTACAGCAATAGTTACGTAATACATTATTGCGATTTCTTAAATAAGAAAAATTTATAAACTAATTAATAATACAAATATTGTAAGTTAATTGAAGTTTAAAAAAAAATAAGACGCATACATAATAATTATGTGCAATTACAGAAACGAAAATAAACTTGTCTTGTCTTTATTCTCCTCTTCAGTTCCCTCTTCGTTTTCCTCTTCATTTACATTTTGTTTCTCATCATTATTGTTGTTTTCATTGTTGGTTTCGTCGCCTGTTGCTTCAACTAATGTTCCTGAACCCGAATTTGAATCTGAATTCGTATATTGAACATCTACTTTAGGTTCCGATGACTGCGAATCAAAAGTTCTTGTAATTGTCGTTTGTATTGGATTGCTCTCTATAATTTGCGTACTAACGGGACGTGAAGGTTCTGAAGAAGTTGAATGTTGAGAAGATGATATTTCAACTTTAGGTAATGAATCTTCCCAAGATGATTCTGGATTAAAATTACCATTTTCGTCCACATCAATTATTTCTGTTGGAATGTGTGCGAACGGATCCGGATAATTTGGGAAATTTGATTGAAAAGGATAAGAGGGATAAGATGGATAAGGATAATTTGGAAACTGTGGATAAAAAGAGCCAAATGGTGGATAAGGTGGATTTATTATAACAGGATTGTTTGGTTGATTAACTGGATAAATTTGAGAACCTCCAGTTGGTGAAGGATAGTTTGATGGAGTGATCGGATAAATCTGAGGATAGTTTGGTCGATTTACGGGGTAAATTTGAGAATTTCCAAATGGTGGTGGTGCTGCTGCATTTGGAAATCCTGGTCTTGGTTGAACAGGAAATGCAGTTCCGTAGGGGTACCGAAGAGGATATCCATACGATGGCTGAACTTGCAAATTGATACTTCTTACATATCTTGTAGGTAACGGATAAGAACGGACGGTTTCCACTAATAAAACTATCACTAGATATTTTAAGCCACTCATGTTGCGTCTTATTTAATCAAAACTGTTGATTGTACTATTTTAAAATGTCTCTTGATGTGATTATCGCTTGACCTTTCACTTACATCTGCCTACTGTGAGTGGATATTTAATTTTTTATGACAACCTCGTGTTATTCTTCTTGCGTTTTTACACTTTTATCTGAAGGTACACTTGGTTGTTGTTGTTGTTGTTGTGGTCTGTTGTTGACTTGACTGTAGGTGTATAGAATGTAAGAATTCTGATCATAAGGATAGTAATAATAACCGTTTTGATAACCGTTTTGGTAACCGTTGGAATATGGTGAATAACCGTAAGGATAATAGAAATATGTGTTACAATAAGGATACATACATCCGTATTGTGAAGGATAATAATTTTGTTGAACAGGAGCGGTTGGGTAGGTATTTTGATAAGGATAAGTCATTTGGGAATGGGCAAGGGCAAAAGCGAGCAAAAATACTAAACACTTCAGAGCAGCCATCGTAACTTTCACTTTAGCAATTCTGTAATTGCACTAATTACTAAGATATGCCGACTTCGACTTTTTATTTCAAATTTATACTTGGTATCCTTTTGATAATCATTGCTGTTATGTCCTTTTTGCTGACCTATACAATGATTCTTGTCGCTAGATAACAATTTATAAAACACTATCCAAAATTTAGTAATTTAAAAATATAAAAAAGGAATTAGCAACAATAATTATACAAACTAGATGTACAGATAATGTTGACCTTTTATTCGTAGTTCACATTCGAGATTACATGTGTGTGTTAGATCCGTAAGAAAGAAGAAAGAGTTAAAGTTCGAGTTCACGCGCTTGCATTGTTGCATCATCACTAGCTTTACTTGTTATCAGTTCATGGAATAATTAGTGGCGATTTTGCTAAGAGTAATTTGTTAGTGACGCATTTAAAAATGCCTTAATTAAGTTTACTTATCCGGTTGGTAATTGTTTCACTTTTTAAACTCGTTTTATTTATATTTGTTGATTTTAGTGTTTGCAGAAGAGAAATAATTATTTTTAAAAGATAAACAAAATTACAATACATAAGCATAACTAAAAATTAAATCTTGGATCTACTTAATTTAGATATAATAAGAAATTAAATATCTTGCCACATGTCTTTTCTTATCCGTTTTCGATACTAAACATTTTAATTTTTCTTTTTATATTGCCGCTACAAGTCCACGTGAGTTTGTCAGCTTATACTTGACCTGATGTTTGACTTTTGATTTGGACGTCATATATTCATAACATACACGCTAAAGATGTAATTCTTATCTTAGGATCCTATTTTAAATAGATCACACGTGTTAGTTAACTAGTTTGGTCGATTATTGCTAAAATGCTTTAGTTGAATTTTCTAAGATCTGATTTTGATTAACTCATTTAGTCCTGAAACTTTTTTTTTGCAATATCTAACATTTTTTACCTTGTGTGTCTGATAAAATAGTATAAAGAGCACCCTAGTTTTTTCAAATTTATTGACGACGGTAAGTCAGAAGACTATTTTCAGATATTTATTCCAAGTTTAAGTAATACAAAGGTTTTACATCAAATTACAGTAATTACATTTTCGTGTGGTAGTTATCGAAACAGTCTTTAGGGGTGTAGTCCAAAGCTGCATTTCTTGCACCTAAATTAACTTTCTTTTTACACAGCACCTGGTACACTATTAGCTGATCGAGTCTGTCGTATCGCAAATTTTCGTGTAAATTTGCTGGATATCTAGATGGTCCTCTTTTAGTACATGGTGCGTCTATATGTTTCTAGAAATTCGGGGGTAATTGATCTTCGGAATGCTAGCGATGCAATTGTCATGCATTTTGCATCGCCCTATTAATGCAATGGCTTATTAGAGGAACGTACCACTTTTTTCCACAAATGCTTACCCTGTATTGCCCTATATTTTGGTCACTGCGGTCCACTCTACCCATGTTTTTATTGTATGAATTTATCAAACGGGGTTGCTCTACACAAACGTGCTTCTTTTCTGCTTGCAAGTATCTTTTCACATTGTGAGTCGGAAATACAGACAGAGCATTTGAGGCTAATGTGGTAACGTTGTTGTCATTCCACTTGCAAATTATGATCTACTTGTCGGCTAATACGTAGTAGAAAAACTCTCTTGGTTGTTTTCTCATTTGCTTGAAATTTTGGGATACGATTCTCAAAAACCGTGCCTGTAGCTTTGACATTTCGCGCCGTTAGCTCCTTGAGAAGCGATGGGGAAGTAAAAAAATTGTCAAAATATATATGGAAAAGTCTAAAACCTGTAGATTCTAATACATCTGCATACTACACCACAACGGATGCCGCTAGTCCCAAATCTTGATATAAATGTAGAAGCTGTGTTGATGAAGCTTGGTACGGTTCAAAATGAACAATATATCCAAACAATGTAGCTCCGACCCAGAATTTGTATCCCCATCTAATGGGCTTCCCCCTAAAGAACTATTTACAGCCATGGCGTTTGTAATATGGCACCACGGCTTCATCAACATAGTGATTGTCTGTCAAAGATGCGAACTGAAGGAATTTCGTCCTTATCCCGATGATCACTAGCATTGCAGTGCAGATTATTCATGATATGCTAAAAACCATCCCGGGATATTGCATTGCTAACCAGAGAACTGTGGGTATCTTCAAAATTTTTCCAATACGTGCGTTTGCGTGAAACTGAACAGTAACCACTTAGTAAAATTCCTACAAAGCAATAGAATTTATCTACCGTAACATCACCGGGGCCATTCCTCTGCTGAGCATAGACGTTGGTAAATTTATCTACAACTTTAGCTTGTAGAAACAATCTAAATGCTTCTGATGGAGTCCAATTACTTTTGTGTAGAAAACAGGATGTCATTCTTGATGAAGTTGAAATTCTTATTTTTTCTTTTGGTTTTCATTGCGAAAATATCGATAAGGGTTTGTCCCAATCTGACTCTACTTCAACTTTTGCTTCCATTTTAGCTTTCAGTGGTGCCCCAGCTAAATTATTTATGTCCACGGTGTTCTCTTTGCAGGAATCTTCATTAGTGTTTGTATCGTTGGCATTGTCAGGTGGGAAAATTGCAATATTGTCAGGCAATTGCGGACAATCAGGATTCTCGAACTCTTCCAGTAACTCATTTAGGGTTAGGGGACGTTTCCAGTAACTAAAAATAAAATATAGGAAAAAGGTAACAGATGGTCCTACCGTCCTTTTAAAAGGTCACAGTTTTTTTTTATTGTAATTCTTCAAGAACCAGGCTGGTTGTCTTCTTTGCTTATAAACGAATAAAACAAACATTTGGCTCCACCTATTTGTAAATATTTGGTACAAAACAATGCACAATTTTATAAAACTCATCTCCAAACCTTATAGTCAGTCATTTTTCAGCACAAGGGAAAAATGGTTTAGAAAATTCGGTCACAGATTTGTAAACAAGCACACTGAAGTTTGGTTATGTTATGTATTACCACTAAGCTTATTACAATAAACATATAGAACATGCCATCTATGAGAAGCTAGTACAAGCTCCACAAATAATTAAAAGTATTTCAGTTGCCTTCTGTTCTTCTAAAAGGACAGTAGATCCAAATGGGTTAAACATCTGATAAGGGCATAGTTTTAATTTTTTTCCCAGTTCTCACTACAAAGATGCAGTTCTGTAACTTCGGATGTGTCGTGGTTTTGGATGTATTCAATTAAAAAGGTGTCTTATAAGCAACTCCTTCATGATACACATACCTACATTACTGCCGAACTGTCTGTAATACTATTTCTGCAGAACACTGTTACAGTTAGCTGTTTATAATAGAATACTTTACCAACGGGTGCCACATGTAACTGAAAAAAACAGAGCAACAATATGTGCTTCTCATTTGATGTTTGGGCATCCTGATTTAGATCTGATTTAGATTTTTGGGATTTAGAAAGAGTTTGATATTTTTATATTAATAATTTTACAGGTAGAACACAAGTCCACCTGAGGCTCTCTTAAGAATAACTTAAAACTTTTATTAAAGAACTTATAGTAATACTGATGGCTCACTTTGAGAGAAGGGTACTTCTCTTTAAATAATCGATACAATTCTTACGTTCAGTTTAGCATCAAAGTACTTGAACAATCTGCCTGAATAATGGCTTTTCTTGACAGGAAAAAATTGGATGTGATCACGAACAGACTTAACAATGTTATCAGATAATGCGTTACCACTAGCGTTTTGCCTCGCAAGTCTTTTGGAGATTTAGCCAAAGCGGCGAGATGTTTTATTCTGTGCAGACGTTTGGCGCTAATACAGGGACATCATCAATAGGAGGAAGCCACGTGACCACGAAATTTACTGTTGGTTAGGCAACACATCTTGCACTGTTGGCAGCTCTGTTGTAATAAAGAATTATGTAGTTTTCCAGTGGCGTAGTATTGGATATATAATGAAACTACTTACAAACTTAAATATTTAAAGATAATTATATATAAAATTGGAAAATAAAAAATGACAATGTATTGAAGATATTTTTAAAAACAAGAATTAGATAAAGCCCAAATAATGCTGATGTAGCTGTTCAACAAGAGCTTTTTAGTTATTTTTTCAATTTTATTAAATTTAACTGTCCACTATAAAGAATTAAAAAAAAAAAGTATACAGGTAGGGTAAACGCACCAATACCTGGTCATTTGAGAATATTTGAAGTTCAAACTCATTTAAATTTAAAACTAAATATTTAATAATGAATTTTTTTGTATAGTTATGCATGCATAAATCATTAAAAGTCATTAAATGTTTAATTTTATATTTAAAAAATCCATTTATCAAAATCGGCACTTTGGCAGCCGTCTTAACACAATCGTGTTCTGGGAATAATTAAAGATTAATAATTGACGTGTAATTTTTATTTTCTGAAATTAATGTAAAGTAATACTTAAAACTAGGTATGTTAGATAACAGAACTAAAAATCGCAATTATTTCAGCTGCCATAATTTATTTATAAAAAAATAATTTATTAGGTAGCAGGCTACTAGAATTTAATTAAAAATAATGGCTTACATTTATCCTAAATTTTACAATTTCATTTAGTTATTTTACATTTTATTGCAATTTATGTACAAATTACATAAATGGTTCGAAACTAAGGTTTCTGGTGATATATTATTAATTTCATTTTGTATGACCTCTTTTAATTCGTCAATATTCTGTGGACGGTGCCTGTAAAGATTATTCTTCAAATGTCCAAATTGAAAAAAATCTAATGGTGTGAGATCGGGAGACCGAGGGGGCCATCGTCCACAACTAATCACTCGGTCATCAAAGAACTCTTCCAAATAACAAATAGTGGTGCATGCCGTATGTGCTGATGCACCATCTAGCTGGAAGTAGCCCTCTTGGATTTTATCATCCAATAGTTGTTCGATAAAAGGTGTTAAAATATTATCTCGGTATCTTTCTCCACTGATTGTGTCATTAAAAAACAATGGATCATAGACCCTGCGTCTTAACATCGCAACCCATACACCAACCTTCTGGGGATGCAAACTTGTTTCTTAATAATTGTGGGCATTCTCTGTGGCCCAGGTTCTGTAATTTTGGCTGTTCACATAGCCCGACAAATGAAACCATGCTTCATCTGACATAAATGTAATATTTAATATGTCATCGTTGTTCAAGTGTTGCATAAACCACTGACAGTATTGAACTCGTAATTGATGATCATGCGGAAACAGTTCTTGTATTACAGGCACTTTATGGGGATGCATTCGTAGCTTCTTTTTTAATGCAACTTGGCAACTTCCATATGAAAGTCCTGCGGAAAAAGTTGTTGGTTAGATTATGGTTTAAAATAGTTTAAATTGCTAATAAAACAATTGAATTACTACAAGTAATAAATTCAAAATAATTAATAATTTAAAACACGAATGAAGCAAAACATATTATTTGTTTAATGCAAATAGATTCCTACCTGTTTCAATGGCTAAGCGTTTAATGAATTTATGGGGACTACGATTCATTCGCATCTGCATCTCCTCGAGAACTTCATCAGTTAATACGGTTGGTCTACCAGATGATTTGCCTTTGCAGATGCAATGTTTTTCTTCAAACCGCTTAAGTATATCATGCCTACGACGTACAAATGCATCGTAGTGGACTTGCACTTCAGGAAAAGCTTGTTCAAATTGTTGGATACAAGAGAGTAATGAATAGGTCCACGAACCATCTGCATTCTGTGTTCCACTTCGATAGTGAGCTATTAAAATAAATTTATCTTGTTCGCTTGTAAAAGGCATCGCAAAAACGTAACCTTCCAAACTGAAATAATTATGCAGTTTTAAAATTATTATCACACTTTGAATGCGTTAAATCTAACTTACCTCGATTAACTCACAAAAAACAGATTTAGGCTTGAAAGAGAAAAGATTTTTAAATGGAACAAAATAAACTGTAGAAAACGCAAAACAGAGACCAAGAAACCACGGAACGTACGCACGCCGATGTAATTTTAGGTTAGAAATGTACTCGTGAGGAAGTCAAGCCAACGTTGAAAGGTAACATTTCGCGCCACTTTTAAATTAGTGGTCACGTGGCTTCCTCCTATTGATGATGTCCCTGTAGCAAGTAACAATAAAAATGCCTCCCTACAAACCTCTTCTCGAGTTTTGTGTTGCGGGGTTTTACCTAGGACGTCGTTGTTTAATTTTATAGAAGGTAATTAACCCATAGATAAAAATATCTTGTTCATTTTTAGACTTTAGCCCATAAAATCGTAAAAAGAACTGCTACCTGTTTTCCTCACTTGACTTTTCAAATCATGGTTTCTTACACCTTTAAGAGTAAAGAATAAAACTTGGTACCCCTGACATTATTATGAATATGAATCCCAATAATTTACTTCAGTAGAATTGAATTATCTCTATAGTTAACATAAGTAGTTTCTTGTACTCTTGACTGATTACACTACGCTTATAAGTATCTTCGTTACTCTTTCTCTTTCTAAATGGTTTATTATTCACTTTTATATTAATACCAGAGGCGTATTAGTAAAAATTGTAGCAAATTGCAAATCATTAAAACAGAACACGCAAAAAATGATTTCAAGGATAAGTTATATACCTACTTACTAGTAAGTGATTCCACAACAAGATCTATTAATCCTTTTATATGAAGGAAAGTTATCCGATCCTACAGATTTATTTACCCTAAGGCTTTTGACAGCGTCGTAGATATACAGGGTGAATCTTTTACCTCACAACATACTTATAAGCAACACCCACACTTTCTTGGCTGGTTTTATAAAAATTATATTTTTAGAAGATTTATTAAAAAGTAGGCTAGCCTCTATAATGCGAAAACCAACACTACTACAATGTTATTGACTACTACATAATAAGAAATCAAAATTAGAATTCAAAAACGTGTTTATTATGAAATATAAATAAAGTTTACATTTATTTAAAAACGAATAGAATTTCTTACATGCTGTAACATATCTGGCGTGATTGATCTGTATAAACGAATTATTTCTGTGCGAAAATCATCCAGACTTTTAATTGGTTCTTTTTACACTCGCTTTTCACTTTACGCAAAATGAAAAGGCCTAGATGCTTAAGATCCAGTCTACGCGATGACCAAGCATGCAATACACCTTGCTATCAATCTATTTTCAGAGCTTGTACTTAGATAATTCCTCGCGTTAACATGACCAAACAACTTCCTTTTGGACCTTAAAGAGCTTGGATTGTAGTATAAGACTCCAAAAGTTCGGAAAAATCCCACTGGTGCGTTTTTCGGAAAAGCGGAAAAAGTGCGAAAAATAGGCATTTTTTGAACGCTGGTAGCAGCTAGACTGTTTATCGTAGAGAGATGATTTTTTTTTTGTTTTGTCACAAGTTTTACTGAAATACAATTGCTGTCTAAATGGTTGCGACTGAGCTCTGACTAGTTCCTACCGTTCCTGCAATAGCTCTATGCCTTATGTAAGTATTTTCAGCAATTTCTACCAAAACAGTGACTTCATTAATTTCGCCTGTTGCTTGTCAATGTCTAAGTTTTGGTTTAGTAAAAGTTTCATGCTTTTTTACATTCTTTTCCAATCGCCCGTAAGTAGTATGTACTGGGCTTCTTCTATTCAGGTAGCAATCTCTGTACAGCCTCACGGCTAAATCATAATTTTTTCTAGCTTTCCTCAAAATAAGAATCATGCCTGTTTTTCTTTCGTTAGAACACATTATTGCGACCGATCGCAACAATATTTTCACAAGCAATGGCAGAAATAATATTGAACCTTAATTTGAATGTCCTGTTTTAGAAGCTAGGCTACTCCTTAATACATTTTTTACAACTAAGTATATATTTTCGTAAAGCCATACATGAAAGTATGGTGTGTTGCCTATAAATATGGCGCGAGATAAAAAAAACTCAGTGTATATATATTTTCAATAGTATGCATGACACAACATTGATATGGTTTATCTTTACTAATTAATTCATTTACTTCCACATGTTCTTTATTTTATATACATATTTAAAGTGCAGCGTAAAAGCATTTGCAGCGGCTCTTCCATTAGTAAACTCAATGGGTCGATTTCTGCTCTCGTCATTAAACTTAAACACTTTAATTACCGTGGCAACCGGTTTTGTCCTTTTCTTCTTGTTAAGATCAGACAAAGCTATACTTCTTCAGATTTTCAAAGAAACTTCATTCGTTAGTGAAATGAGAGTAAAAACCAAGTTACTGCCATTTATGTACATTTTAGTAGGAATGAGAAAAGATACCACGAAAGAGAAAGCCCCGACGACTATAACACGTCAAGGACCAAAAACGCTGGTTTGCCTGAGATGCATACAAAACTTTACGTGTAATCAACATTTTACTTTTAAAAAGTGAAATATTAAAGTTATTACAATAAAGGTTGAAATGACTTTTTTATTGATTGAGCAAATTTGCGTAACCAAAGTAACAACCCAGCAAACATGCATATAAGGGCCAGCATACGGCCTTCCTGTGGCACTAATGGCTAAATGCTGTCACTGGCACCCTTAGGTCGGCCAGTCAATGGCCACACATATATAGTAACCATGATAAATGCTGACAGTGGCATCCTTAACTTACCAAGTCAATGGCCACATGTCTAGCAACCGTAACAAAGCCAGCATTGGCATCCTTAACTCAGCCAGCCATTGGCCACGTGTCTAGTAACCGCTACAAAGCCGGCATTGACAGCCTTAGTTCAGCCAGCCATTGGCCACATATATGGTAGCCGTTACAACCTTAGCGCACCTAGCAAACGGCCAAACATTAAGCTTATTTTTTATATATAAAAATACACTAAAAATTAGAACAATTCATTCTATATTTCCCATTTTGGCAAAAATTTAATTTTTGAATTAGAACGGCATGTCGAGCCATTGCTATTAGATGGTGCCTTAGTATTTTCATGCTGCTAATGTTGTATTAGCTTTGTATATAACCAGCATGAAGCGGGCAAGTATTGACTGTCATTATCCTCTACCGATGAGTCCAAACAAGGACGAAAATAATGGTCGATGCTTGCACGATCATTTGAACTTTCATTTGTGGTAATCCAGGGAATAGCGACTGGAAAAGGGGCCTTTGCTTGTAAAAGGTTATGTAATTCTAATTTTTGGATATGTTAGGTATATCGGTGGCCTAGTGAAAAACCCAAGTTTTCGACCTCGCCGCTCCCGTGCAAGCGCCGTGGGGCCCCAAAAGCCATCAAACTTCCGGACTTCTTTTAGTTTTTCAAAAATATCTTTTTACCAAAGCATTACAGAGAAAAACGTTAATAATAATAGGAATGTTAATTTCACATGAAACGTATACTTCTTCATCTTTATGTTAATGACAAAGCAACAACATTAAATACTTTGCGCGATCATCTCTTCTCCAAATCTGCTACTGGCAGCAAGTTCAATCTTGCAGAGCTGCCACTGACACAGGATGCTGCTATGTACCATGTCTTCCGCGCGTATCACCAAGCCCAAACTGGACTGGGAATGGAGGAAAGACAGTAAAAGATTTGTTTCTATTTAAACCACCACGGATCCAGTTCCTCAATCAATCTTGACTTCCATTTCCTGCCATTGCAAGAAAGGATGCACTGCAGCTGTAGCCTGCTCTAGACAAACTTGTAAAAATACAGCGGACATCATAACTGATGAAAATGAAGAAGACGACAACCGAGCTGCTAATGGAAAAAGTTGAAGAAGAACTGGTTGAAGCTTCAAAGCCATAAACCATAGCTAAACATAGGAAATTATAACTTTTTTTATTACTGTAGTATCTGCAGTGTCAGAATATTTCTTATTATTATAATTATAAGAATTGGTAATTGGTTCTTTCATCTTTCCATTTTAATGTTGCTATTTCAATTGCCCATCAGGTTTCATGATTAATATATTGATTTATATAAATTCATTATATTATTATTATTAATAATAATAATAATAAATTAAATAGTAATAAAACTGTTTAAAAAAAATTAAAAATCTCAAAACAGTATCATTTTTACAAAAAATTGGTAACTTTGATGAAGCGTAACTATCTACTTAATCGTTCTACAAAAACAATTGTCAGACAAAAGTTTTAGTAAATGTATTGCTCTACAACCTTTAATCAAAACGTTTTTCTCTGTGATGCTTTGGTAAAAAGATATTTTTGAAAAACTAAAAGAAGTCCGGAATTTTGATGGTTTTTGGGGCCCCAAAAATTATATGCTTCTATTATTTATTGATTTAGTTTAGAATAATAAAAACTTAATAAGAAGCACAGTGACTTTGTCCGAAGAAAGGATGCTTATGGTTAAAATTTAAAAAAAATTATAATAAGTTTTATTTAAAAATCAAAAATTAGACATAAGCATTCTTTCTTCGGGCAGGGCCATTTTTTTAGTGCTGATATACTGCTGGCATTGTAAAGGTAAAATATAAAATTTGTGTGTGTATTTCATGTGATGGGCCAGAAGAAAACCATCACTGTGTAAACCTACTGGCACAGTAATGGGCCGTTGACGGCAAGATGCAGGCATTAGTACTGGCAAAGCATTGACCCTGCTTCTGGTCAGTGTGACCTGTATGATCAGGCCACTGTTTGCCAGTATCGTGCCAGTACAGGGTACTAATGGCAGCATGCTATGTGGCCAGCATCTGGCCTTTATATTTTTGTTTGTTGAGAAGTCTGCGGCGGCGGTGGGCTAAAAAAAATTTATGACCCGAGGGTCAAAAAGACTTACTTTTTGCCTGAATACTAGATCTAAAATATTCACGTACGTATTTTATTAGAAATCAAACGATTTGATGAACACAGCAAATACATGTAACTCTAAATAGTGAAAACCTTCAAAATACGTAATTTAGTGGAGAAGTTACTGAATTATAAAAATATGTGCTGTTTAAATGAGTATTTGCTATTGCTTTGACCTCACCTTAACAGCTTTGTTTATTCTTTTTACACGCTTTGACGTGATCCCTACCTGTTCACAGAAAAGGTACACTACAATGTGGTTAATGTTACGGCTAGCTGCAAGTTTAAATAGAGGAAAGCTAAACGACTGTAAGCGTATTGATCTCTTTGTAAGAAAATCCTTATCTCATTTTTCCAAACAGCTTCGCAAGTGTAAAATTATGCACTAGGGAGCACAGGGTTGTCAAACTGTCAAACAATCTGCGAGATTTAGGGAATGTGGCATAATAGAATTTAATAAAAATATACACAACCTGTCGCACAGAGGATATCTACTCACTATAAAATGAAGGATTATGACAAATCATAATTAATAAGATCTGCAACGTTAAATAAAATTTAGGAATGATTAGATTATATATGGTGGAATAGAGTTTCCGAAATCGATAAGTTTTCAGAAATCTGGAGAGTTTAGTAGGTGGGAAAACTTAACTAGGTTTCAGAAAAAGTCGTATTATTTCTGGAGTCCGGAGACCACAGATCAAAAACCAGATTGTTCGAGTGAAAACCAAAGTTGGGGTCATTCTAGTTTGATTTTCAATAAAGAACTTGCTCCAAAAATTATAAATGCGTCATTCCCAGGCGACACTTTGTAAGAGATTCCGGGAATAGAGTAATTAATTTGTTGCAGATATTTAAACCTTTAATTACAGCATTAAAGTGGTTAATTCACTTGTTTATTATTTTGCAAGAATTTCTCAATAGTTGCGCAACGAGGCTACTTTGGCTAAATCATCATCAATGATGACCACTTGAGAGGTAAATAGAGTATTCTTATTTTAGATAGATGCAAGACTTAAGTAGTTAATTGACTGAAGTCGAGATTTAGTTTTTGGTAGACAAATATAACTTAACCCCGGTCTAATCCCTAACTTAAAAAACAAAAAATTACTTTACTTCGACGAAGAACGTTTTTGTACTTGTCAATGTCTTAATTTTGCTTTGGTCGGCCCGTTGCCTATACAGACGCCTTAATTAGTTCTATGTATTTGTTGTCACCTAGGACAAAAAGAAAGAAAAACCCGAAAGTACGAAAACAATATGGAGGTCTTTAATTCTGGAAACAGAATACCGCAATTTTTCTTAATTTCCTTTTATTTGTAGGAATAATCTGAAAATAATATGTGTCTCAGCAGAGTTTCCGCCTGCTTTAGAAGAAAATGATCTTGGAAAAAGAATGACGACGATGCTGTAATCTATTTGCATTTATTAGCAGCACAAGACGTTTGGCTACTTAGGATTGTAGTAAAGAAATCGTTTTTGGCAAGATGTAAAAATTATCCTGGTACAGATCTTGCAGAATTTCCGATGTTAAAGATAGGAGAAAGTAGTAGCTTGTAGCTTTAAAGGTGTTAATTACTATTACCCTTCTAAGTAACTGTATAATTCCGATTCTGTTCGTGTTTAAATATTGGACGCCTCCGATAGAAAGAAAAAAGTGTGTTCACCTTTGCAATAACCTATTTTAGAGATTTAGGAATACATCAAAACTGGGTAAACTGGAAAATTGTTTACACATAATATAAAATTATTTTCCACGGGAAGAGATCTGTGCGATTAAAAATTTGACATAGTAAGCATCTTACTGGCTTTGTAGATTGTAGTTTTGAAGGACTTGGAGATTAAAGTTAAAGTAAAGAGTATGCCACCTTTTCTGCAAATGGATAAGCATTATGAATTTCTTACTCCGACATTTGCAACATTAATTTATATTTCATTATATGTAGGCCACGATTAATAATCATTCGATTCAAACTAAATCTAAATTTACCAAGCCTTACTTATAGTTTTTGCTTGAAATCTACTGGCAAACTGACAACGCATTTCTTCTTAAGAATAAACAAATTGTCTTTTAATAATGAAAAACACGATTACAATAATGCACTGAACTCTTTTGCAGAAGAAATGCTGTTCTGCTCAAACGAAAAAGCAGTTTTAGTTAAAAAGACCACCAATCACGTCATTGCCATAGTTATTACCATATCTACTAGCATAGCATCAGTCTGACAGGACCTATCACCCTCAAGACTACGGCACACTGTCTTTGACTTCGTTCTAAAGGCAGTTCTAAAATAAGTTTTAACCATACCTCATTACTTTGATAGTGTAAACCTCTACATCTTTGATTATGATAAACCAAAGTATAAACGTTAAAGAACTTATTGCTTTTCATAGAAAGTTTTATTTTAGTAAATTCTATCGCCCTTTGATTTTATAATAATTAGCAAAGGCACAATAATGTATTTATTAGTACACTTTAACTAAGAATGCTAATAATAATAAAATAAAATTGTTCATATAGCAAGAATCTTCTAGACACTTCTTTTTAAAATTGTCTGCAAAATCTCACAGTTTGGTTATTTACTTATTAATTAGGTTTCTTCAAAATTGAAAACCTCAATTCACATATTTATTTTGTTTTGCACTACTGGTAGAAGTTTCCAGCAGTATTTATCTCTTGTACTACCTAAAAACAATCTAGTGCAATTGTTTATCATAAAAAATAAAATCATACTTATTACTTATTCATAACAGTTAATATTGTAATGCTACCACTCTTCTCTGCAATATCCGTTATGATCCTTTGTGTATCCTTCAGGACAGTTATCAGGAAATACAATAATAGATCTAAGAGTCGCCTCCGTGTTAACATCAGCATCGTCTTTTACCGCCCTCAATTGGTTGAGAATTCCTTCTTCTAAAGTATTCTGATAATTTACATCTGATAGCGAATTAGAATTATAGGGTTTTTTTGATTTGACGATTTATTTCATCCTTATCACCAAAACTTTTAATTCTCGGATAACAGTTTGTAGGACAAATAGATATAACACACATAAGAAATAATAAAAACTTTAAAGCACTCATTATGTATTTAACTGTATTAGATTGCAACAATTATATGAATTTAATTCCTTAAAATTTAAAATAACTGATATTCTGTTTATAAGCACAATTATCTTATCTCGTGTGTTGAGGTTATGTTCAGCGACCCTAGTCTTGTTTTTCATATTAAGAAATTTTAATCCAACTTTTAATAAACACATAATTCCTAATTAGACTTATTTTTTTAAATTCTAAGTAAAATGGAAAATTTTATTTCCATTTAGTCATCAAAAGTTTCTCTGCATTGGCCTGCTATAAATTTCTCTCCTTCCGGACAATTATCAGGGACGTCAACTAGATGTCTCGAGCCAAGATCTGGATTTATTGTTGTAGATACTGTTGTAGTTGACGTTGTTGACGCTATTGTAGCTTAAATAAAAGCAAGTAGGTGCAAGCAGGTGATTCTGATTATTTTAATATACTCACATTCTTCTGCATTACGACTAGCAGTCTCGTCATCTGTCGGAAAATGAATTGTATCATCCTTTTCGTTACTATCGCCTTGAAGAATAATAGGTGTCGCATCTAGAGATTTATAGAAAACAAGAATAACTAACAATGTTAAGAATATTTTCATTTTGAATCTAGCAATAATTTCCAATGTTGCTTTAGTTACAAATGTCAGTTATTTACTGCCGATACCCTGGCAAAAGATTTGTTATGGTTTTTTTACATTATCTTTTAGATAAATTAAACATAGTGACCTCATAACCAGTAAAAGTTTCCTTAAATTAAAATACATTCAAAGCAATGATTTTATATTCACTTTATTGATTTTACACAAACTTATTATCAGTATCAAGATGGCTTGTAGGTACGTCTGTCTTGTTATTCATTCTGAAGAATTCGTTTATGTACTCTAATTTAAACGAAAATCTATGTGGTTCACTGAGGTTGTACCTTCAATAAGTAAAAATTGTAATTATTACAATTGATGCTTTAAAGTACATACAGATTTTAACTTACTCTCATGATCTAATTTGCTATTATCATTGTTGGGAGGTGAGAAGGTTATTGTTGCATTATCAGCTGGAGGTAAAGTTGAAGTTTGCGTATTCGAATGGAAACGCCCAACAATTTTTTGAAAAGTTTTGTTTGCCTTAACAGTTCTTCTTAACAGCAACTAAAACAAACACAGCATAAATAAATTAGTGTTATTATTACCAGAATTAACAAAAGGTTTTGGTTATCAGACTCACTTACACAAAAGGTACATATACGCACAATCGTCAACTATAAAATACATTACATGTGTCTGTTAATAATTGCTTCGATAGTATTATTAAATTTTTAAAAATTTTCACTTTTTTGGATTTTTCTAAATAAACATTAATTAATGAATCAACACAATTTCTCAAGTTCTTAGAAAAACCTCATACGGTGTAAAAGCGTAATGCTAAATTCTAAAAAGATGAGACAAGCAATCTGCAATTCTGCCCCTTTTTTATCAGAACCAGAAGTTGCTATTCCATATGTATATAACATCAATGAATCTTTATTTCTAATTCTTCTTCTTGGTTTTGCTGGCAAAACTGTCCTCACAGCAAAGAAACGAACAACGTTCTTTTGTAATGAACAGAAAGCGATTACAAGAAATTGGTTATGAAATAAATTATAAAAATGTGTCGCTATAGATTTGAAAAGCGGGAAAGTTATCTAAGAAACTGATAGTAGGTATGAAACATTTGGGCATTATGCATCGTAAACTATCAAAACTAGTAACAGAATTTACTTTAAAACTAGAAAAGCCAACCTCTTCGTCGTTATTAAAACGCGATTAAAAATTTTGAATTTTAAGTATTCGGTACGGCCTTCCCTGTTACATACTTTTCAGTCAACTCCTTTAGTAGATAAACTAGAGGAGAACGGGACTATTTTCTTAAGGAATTTAACATGGGAGAATAAGAGCTATATCACTTCTGCTCTACACCGAATGGGTCAAGGTCATTCATCTTATAAGACAAAAGAGTTACTAATAAGAGCTTTGCCAACTACCACCTCTTCGCCGCCATCCTCGACAGCTGTCTTTGCTGCAAGCACTTTCCGGCTTTCTGGATAACCACCCGCGTGGTCATGATCCCCAAATCCAACAAAAACCACCGCGATCCCTTTTCCTAGCTCCCCATCGCTCTGCTTAATGTCTTAGGTATGACCACGTACGACATTCTTCCCACAACCCAGTATACGGCTTTCACTCCGCCATGTACACCTAGGATCTATTTTTAAAACTCCAGATAGACGCTCGCACGACTTTAAACACAGGAAGGTACATTCTCGCGACCTTCCTGTACATAGAGCGCGCTTTCGACAAGGTTTGGTACGAGAGGTTTCTTTAAAAGCTCCTCGCCGTTAGAGTCCCCCCCCCCAGTTCGTGTGGATTATTTGGAGTTTTCTGATTTGCAAACGCTACCGGGTACGAGTTGGTCGACAACTCTCACGGGTGTACACTCCGAGGGCTGGCATTCAGCAAAGATCCAATTTATCCCCGCTTCTGTCAATCTGCTGCCACGAAATTCCACGATCCCAGAACAAATCTGCTAGGTTGGCGCAACTCGCCTTCTTCCGCAACCGCCTCCAGAAATCTGTCGCGCGACCTCCGCGGATGCCATTAGCGTACTCTTATCCACGCCTACAAAACATTCGTACGCCCCGTCCTGGGTTACTGGGAAAGTTTGTCAACTAGCCGGAGTACCTGCAATAGATGCCAGACTCGACTTTCTGAAGGGAGGTTTCGTAAAGACGGCCTTCGAGGAGAACCAAGCTGCCGCTGAGAACTCCACCCAGTCCCATTCCCAGGAAACCCAAGAAGAAGCTCAAACATTTTCCAGCCATTCTACTCGCCCAAGTTCCAAAGCTCCCCGGCGACCTCCAAGATATCCTAGAAAGGATGGACCTTGGGCCACTAGGTAAAACAATTCCACATCCGATGCTCGAGACACGCAACCACAAAAGTAGATCGGGGTGCCTGCGATGGTGAATTGCGGCGCACTCGTAGTATGGCGTGGTTTCCCTTACGACAGCGGCGACGGTGAAACCGACGGAGAACTGGAGACCGGATAGACGACAGACGTCGGACCTCCACACGTTGTGGGGGTTTTAAGCAAAAGTTTGCAATCAACCATCTTATTCCATCCTTGATCGCAGCGTTCACCAACCAAATACTTCCTTTTCTCCTAAGCCGAGAAAGCATATGCCTAAAGTGACAGGAACAATGATGATTTGACTTTTGAAGCAGAGCATTAATTTATTTCTATCCGTCAGAAAAGTGCTACCTCATTGTTACCTCAATGTTATCTTACTGTTGTGCTAATTCTATTTTAAAGGTAAATAAATAATTTTTCAAGTTCTTTTTTACTAGTCTTTCTTAATGCCTCTTAAAATGACTACCATTCGAGACTTTAATTGAAATGCTGAATGCATTAGAACAAGCTTTCTGGCTCATAACCGAAAATCCCGAGTTGCAGGGTAAAGAAGGGTGATGGTAATATCCGTTTTCTTAATGCCGCCCGCAAGAAGGGGAATCTTAATGTAGGTGCCAAAAGCTGCCTCGAATCGGCCATCGGCCGCATGAAACATAACTTTTTTTATTGTTAATAGTTATGTTAATAACTTAAAATTTTGTTGTAGTACTCAGGGTGATAAAGGTTGAGCGTCAACAGGGGGCTGAATACAAAACACCTAAAAAAATTAGAAGCCAGAGAATTAGGTGGGAGGAGGTAAGCCTTCCAGGGTCGCATTAAGGCGGGCGTCATAGTCAACCTTAAACACTCAGGCTCCCTAACATTCCTTGAGAACAACGCCTACTACATATTCACAATTCGCATGAAGTTAATGTGGTGTTTGAGAGTCTCTTCTTTACACATGTAAAACATTACATGTGTGTGTATTTCATGTAATGGGTCAGAAGAAAACCATCGCTAGGTAAACCTACTGGCACTGTAATGGGCCCTTGTTGGCAAGATGCAGGCATTGGTACTGGTAAAGTATTGGCCCTGCTTCTGGCCAGTGTGACCTATATGATCAGGCCCATTACTGTTTGCCAGTATCGTGTCAGTACTGGGTGATAATGGCAGCATACTATGTGGCCAGCATCTGGCCTTTTTATTTATGTTTGTTGGGTGTAATTAAATTTAAATGTTGCCCTCGAAAGCTCCAATCGATTATTGCTGTGTTGTGAGTTCTTTCTACAAACAATTTGTGAGAAATTATATACGAATTCGCTTTTAACAAATTCTACGTGTATTTCTTGTTTATTAATAATTATTATTGTTATTATTAAAATAACGACGAAAAGAAATAAAAAAAACACAACACAAACTTAATACGAGCGAGCAACACAAAACAATATAAAGGTTTATGTTAGGTTAGGTTACAAACAGATTAAAATACCGGCACTAGCGCGGGCGCTCTGGTATTTTAGTGGCTACAACTGCGATGGTCAATGACTTCATAGGATATACCATAAAAAATTTACTTTATTAATTTATTTCTGTGTTTCCGTGGTTTAAAAAAATTTAAAAAAAAATTTAAAAAATAATTTAGACTCTACTTAAATATAATGAACTTTTATATGGACGTAAAATTTAAAATTGTGAAATGAGTTCAGCAGAAAAATCTCTCACACTTTGTTTCGCCACTGTGCGCGAATCAACGAAGAGAGAGGAATCTTAGTGTGCGCTATTAATAGTGGGAGCCATGCCATTCTAGTTGTCAATATGAATTGGACTGGTGGGCATCGTGCTTTTGTTGTCGAAAGATTTATCAAAAACAACGATTTTAAGGAAAATGTTTCCAGGACACTTAATCTCGTTGCGCGGAGACGTTGGGTGACCTGCGCGTTCGCCCGAGTTGCCCCATGAAACTTTTTTCTCTGGGACTACCTAAAATCTAAACGAACACTGTCCACGAAACATTGACGAATTGAAAAAAGGAATACGCCAATAAATTGCAGCAATATCGCCTCAGATGACGGCTCGAGTAATGCAAGCCTTCAGGAATCAGCTACAAATGTGCACCGTAAAAAATGGTCCCTACTTGGACAATCTAATTTTTAGAACCTAAAACTGTTTTATACACACTTTCGTTTATAAAAATAAACTTCTAAATAGACTTTAAAATAGCTTTTTAATGTAATCTTAACTAAAATGGCGAAGCGTCTACTACTAATAGAGCACACTAAGCCCCCTTCTCTTCGTTCATTCACGCACACTAGCCCAACAAAATGTTGGAGGTTTTTTTATCAAACCCTGTATTTTAGAAATACTTTGTCTATTTCCAGAAAAAGTTTAACAAATTATTTTTATATATTTATGAATTGAAAAAAATGTATAATAAAAATCTTCGGGGGCCCCTGTTGATCAGGAGCCCTAAGCACTTGCTTAGTCTGCTTATGCATTAGTCCACCCCTGTCTGCATCGCTATACAGTTGAATCAGCCATCGAGGCTCCTCTAAATAAAAATTTTAAAAATAGATATTTTGCACAATGTATCTCGAGCTATTAATGCAACTTTTGCACGGTATTCCATTAGTTATTAAAAATTCGATTTTTCGCTCTAACCTAATGAAGAACTGTAAGTGAAAAAAAAGAAAGACAACCTACCACGAACAGAGCCATATTGAGTTACTATCAATTCATGACTGTACTGTAGTTGGATGACATTTTGAGTATCCCTTCACGCACCATGACAGACAGCACGGGAACCCTTAATGTCACTTATTTATTTGTATTGTGTATCACCTAAATTTGAAGCGATAACATGATCGGCAGCGCTTCTTCGTTAAACACATAGACCTGGTCATTTAAATGGCAAAGGGTAGTATATTGTTGTGGTCCTTTAGGATTTAATTAAAGATTCACTTCTCAATTATTTTACTGTAACTTTATTTTACTCTATTACTGTAGCTTCGTAGCATTAATAGTGGACTTAATTGCTACTTAGCTTACAGTTAATTTTACAAGTTCGTTACAGCAGGGTGTCATAAATCTGCTTACCTGTAAAGACCTTTTCTAACATTGAGACAGGGTCGTAGTGAGATAAGTCTTACTTTTGTAAATACTTTTAAACTAAAATATTAGAAAAATAAATTATTTCAATACGGTCCTTGGTTTACCCAATCGTCTTTGACACGCGCCACTACTTGTATTTGTTAATTTTTATGAGAGACCCGCTGTGAAATACTTAAGCAGTCAAAGTCATAAACGCACTATATATTCTGGAATACTATACAACCACCACCAACTCTAGTTACAGAAAACACCAAAAACATACAAATAAATGTTATTAAGGAGCGCCCTAAAATATGAAATGCAACAATTACATTTGATTTTCGAACTGACTCGTTTTAAGTTTTGTATATGACTAATTTATAATTTAAGAATTAACAATTTTGAAGTTGATTGTCTATAATAAATAAATCTAAAATTCCTAATTTAACAATAACATGGAATTTTTCTGTGTTAAGGTTGGGATATTGTAAAAGGAGAAGTACCTATAAATAAGGAAAGCGAATTTTGCGACGGGAGATACTGAACCCTTTTAACTAGCAGAAATACTATTCTAAATTTAAAACTACAGTTGTAGAAATCTGTTTAACAACATTCCTGTGATTCTTTAAGGATTGTATTTAATACCATGAGAAGAAAATTTCCATTTTTGCGATAACGCCGAAGCATACGAGAAGAGCAGCAGGTAGAACTGAAATATAAGTGAACAAAAGAGGTTGTGAATTAAGAGATTTGTGAAGACCTATTAGAAACTCCTTTATGGCTTTATTCTAATATTTCACTTGTGTTGGTTTCGTTTTTGTAACAGTTCTTGATTTGAAAGTTTAAATCATAATAATTTAGAATTTGTATTTTAAAAATTAGTTGGTTCTGTTTGAGATTTCTTGAAAAGCAGTGGGTCATAATTTTATTATTACTTTCTTTTCAATGAACTCAGATTAAAATTGGCCTGTTGTATTAAATGAATTTCATATATTTATATCTTGGTTATTTGTTTGTTACATTATTTATTGTTCGCTATTATTATATTGGTTAGGTCGTATGCTTTATCATGATGGTAAATCAGAATTCTAAAATGTGTATTTATTTATTTATCTTTGAATGAATTCTAAAAAAATCTATGTTTAATGATGCAATTTTTAGATTTTCTTGTTTATCTCATGTCAATAGGTAAGTCTGTGTAAGATTCAGCATTGCCTTGCTTTATAACTGGTCAGTCATCATCAGCTTTTTTTTGTAAGGTCGCTTATTAAGGTAACTAATACGAGTATATGCCCAAAAGTAGATTCTGTCACTAAGACACATCATTACACATACACTAGCGCATAGACCATAAACTGGAAAGATTGGCAGGTAACACATCCTTTACGACGTCAGACATAAAATCTAGTTATTTCCAGTTGCGAAGAGAAAAGGAAAGTCGTTCCTACACTGCGTTTATAATTCCACATGGTCATTACCAATATAAAAGAGTTCCATTTGGGTTAACCAATGCGCCAGCCGTATTCCAGAAGGCCATAGATGGAATCCTAGGGTGATTAAGACTTACATTTGCTATGGTATATTCATATAGTGTTCTAACAGTTTCCAAGGGCATAAACGAAGCCTTAGAACAACTTGAAAGTATGCCGAAGACCTTTAGATCAGCAAAAGCTTATTGCACGGACACTTGCTCACTCTGCACTTTAAAAAGTTTTTAATGGTCAATTACTTAACCGACAGACATTATTTTTTGGTGTTATACGGTACGGAACCGCTGCCGCATTACTTCGCAACACTCGTCCATTGTTATTTCTAGTGTCTTCTATTGATGTTACTCTATCTAATTAGGTTGTGGAGTTTTGCCTCATCCTTTCTTCTTTCTTGGTCTTAATTATGTTTCGTAATTGCGCTGTGATGTAGTCCCATTTGTTATTTGTTCCTTGGTTATATGTTCTATGAATCTTCTCTGGTTATCCCATCTTACATATTGGAATAGTGTGTGCTCTGCCGTATCTACTTGTGGGCAGTACCAGCACGTATCGTGCTCCATTCTTTTGAATTTTTTAAGTACGCCGCGAAGCATCCATTCCCCGTCAGTATTTGTGTGAGGAAATAATCCACCTCTCCATGTTTTCTTTCTGCCCATTCCCTGACGTTTGGTATTAGCTTTTTTGTCCACTCCGTTTTTTACGTTTGACTTGTCCATCGAGTCTGCCGCGCATTTGCAGTGTTTTTTTTTATTGTTCTATTGATATCGGTTTCTCTCTTCTCGTATCTCCGTGTTCTTTCGTTTGCCATGTACTTGTAGTGCCTGTGTTCTATACGCTGAACAGATTTTTAATAGTATTCTACTTTAGCATCTCTGTATTTTTTTTCCAACGCTCGTTGCTATAGCGGCGCCCCTTATAGTAATATGGAGTGTACTACCGAGGCTAGTACTCTTCTGCTTCTCAACGCAGCTCCTCTGTTTGACATTATTCTGTCTAATGCTATTGCCGCTTTTGCAGCTTTTTCTGTGGCTTTCTTTATGTGGCTCGTTATTGTCATCTTCCTACTGAACTGTATTCCAAGATATTTTATTGTTTTACTCGTTTGAATGTGCGTGTGTTGTTTATTTTCTACATTCAGTAGTGTAACCTTTCTTTTACCATCCAAGAAAACTGCTTCTGTTTTCCTTGGTTTGAGCCGTAGTTCTCTTGTCTTTATCTAATCACGAATAAGCAGACTGGTATGACTAATTTTCGTTTCCAAATCTTTTTTTGTTCTTGCCCTTGCTACGATTGCTACGGTCGTCCTCAAAGGCAAGTAGGGTCACTCCTTACTGTACTCTAATTTTTAAGACCGCGTCATAGTATACGTTCCAGATTAGCGAGCCTAGCACCGATCTCTGCGGTACTCCGCATGTTACATCTTTTTGCCGCTTCTCACTGATGTTCAGTTTTCTGTTGGTGAAATAACTACATATTATTTTAATGAGGTAAGGGCTTATTTTCCAACGCTTTGATTCCTCTACGATACCTCCATGTGATGCAGAGTTAAAAGCATTTTTTACATCTAGCGCTACCTTGGCGCATTCATCTCTGTATTTATAGTCGCCGTCATTCGCTTCTTCGACTATTCTTTGTACTGTCTTTAGGGCATCGACCGTGGATTTCCCTCTTCTATATCTGAACTGTCTGTCTGGGAGATCTTCTTTATTTCTCATCTCTTCCTCTACTCTGGCTGCTATTAGTCTTTTTAGCACTTTTCTAAATTTATTTATCATGAATAATGGTCGGTAGGTTTTTTCTTTTACTTGCTTGTTGCCTTTTTCTATAAGTACAAGTGTACTGTCACGCTTGGCTTGCGCCTCGTGCTTCAAATTTCTTCTTTCTTTTTTCCTATTTAGTGAGTGTTTTTTTTACAAGTTGTTACCAATAATTCGATTATCCAGCGTTTCGTAGTCATACCAATACTCAAGGATAGGGGTATTAAAATTAACTTTCCAAAACTTTGGTCCTAAGCCCTGACTCCTGCGCCACATCTGTGGTGCAATATGCAGCGTCTGAACTGTTTATTGTTCAAACTCCGAGCGCAAACGATTTCTAAATATTTTGACAGAATGATACTTTTTACATATTGAGCCACAGTTGTGAGAAATTAAGGTAGTACGTGCCTTGGTGCAGTTGGTTATTTTTGTAGCTGCTTTAGATTTATATAACAGACGACTAGCTTGATATTTTTTTTATTTTGTTGCGTTTAATGTAAATTAAATGTAAGCTTTTATCTAACTCATATTACCACTAAGTACTGAATTTCTAAAATATAGTTGTGGGAGTAGGAAAGGGAGGTTGTGATATAAAGAAGCGAGAACAGAAAAAAAGGGCACAGTACTTTCTTAGTCCCTTTGTCTCTGTTTTAAATATCATAAGAAAGTGAAAAAGCACAAACCATTTGCACATCTTTGATTATGTATAACTTCTGGATGTAGCATACTTGAGGACGAAAAAAGAGATGGAAATACAACTGTGTTATTTGTATCTATTGATTTATTTCACACTACTACTACCGTTATGTTAAATTTAGCATGCTTAGCTTCACTATCTGTGTTGGTTTTGGTC
>VTPC01000598.1:0-89444 GCA_011009095.1 Ignelater luminosus | reverse complement strand
TCTGTCTGTTGGTCTGTTGTCATGTTGCCGTAACTTTACAGGACATGTTATATATGAAATCAACTAAGCATTTTCTCCTGATTACAAATACATAATCGGTATTTCGATATCTCGAATAGTTTTCGAGATAATCGAGATCGAAGATAGCGATTTTTCGGCATAATCTGTCTGTTGGTCTGTTGTCATGTTGCCGTAACTTTACAGGACATGCTATATATGAAATCAACTTAGAATGTTCTTCTGATTACAGATACATAATCTGTATCTCGATATCTCGAATAGTTTTCGAGATAATCGAGATCGAAGACAGCGATTTTTCGGCATAGTCTGTCTGTTGTCATGTTGCCGTAACTTTACAGGACATGTTATATATGAAATCAACTTAGAATGTTCTCCTGTTTACAAATACATAATCGGTATTTCGATATTTCGAATACTTTTCAAGATAATTGAGATCAAATTTCTTTCCTTATTTATTTGTCTTGTTGCTATTTGTTGTATATTTTTAAGACGAATATTATGTCGTTTTTCTGAACTATTACACTACACAAAGTATCAAATATAATATTTATACTAACATCATTTTTAATTGTTTTTTAATAAAAAAGTGACGAGTTTCAAATTTGTTAAAAAGATTCATGTTCGCTTTGTTTGCGGGTGCAGTTTAAACATGGCAATGGATTTTTGAGTAAATTTGTAACTTAGTCGTTTTCAACGAACTCCAAAGAATACTTTACTGAAATTTTAAAGTCTGTCTGTTTGTCCGTCCGTCCGCATTTTTCTAAATTTTGAAGTTTTTATTTCAGATTTGGATTCTACATCAAAAACTAAAACCAATGTGCTGTCTTCGTTTTTTTGGCCTTCAAAATTTGAAAAATTTTTAAAATTTTTTTTTTACTTTAGAATCGTATTTTGCATCAAAAAATAAGAAAAACGTATACTTTTATCTTTTTGATATCACCACGGAAACATGGTCAAAATAGCCGCCAACATTTGAAAAAAGTAACAAAACGGAATTCGTTGTGGTTATGCTTTGCATTCCCAAATGTTTTATTCTAAAGTTAGCTCACCGATACCAAAGTATCGGGCTTCAATTTTGAGTAATAAAGTTTATTTTTGAACATTTGGTCAGTGGCGTAACTATGGGGAGGCGGGGGCCAGGGAAGGGCGGTCCGCCCCGGGCCTCATTTAGCACTTTCAAATAACTATTGTTGTTTATACTTTTACTATGTTTTCGAAAAAAAAACGAATGCACTCCACATTAACTACAAGTTTAAGACTCGAAAATCATAATAAACTGCATATACAGGGTGAGTTTTTTTCGATGTTTAGTATGGGGATCTCAGAAACTAGTGGAGATAGAGAGACGATTAAATGGGGAAAGAATTGCATTTTTACGAGCTCAATTTAATGAGCTTTTTGTTTTTTGCAAAAAATCTATGGCTAATAAGATATCTCGCAAAAATAGTTTTTTTGTTATTTTGTTTTGTACCTATGGCTCTGTTATTATTGGTTTTAGAAAAAATGTGTAAAGGAAAACGTTGTAGTTAATTATGTGCTTAATGACACAGTCTATCCGAAGTTTTTATTTAAGCTGTAATTTTTGAGTTATGACACAAGCTTTTGTTTTTTCTAATGGAAACCATAGTCGGCCATGACTTTATAAAAAAGGCCTTTTTTCAACAATTCTAACGATATATCACTTGACATAGTTATTTTTATAAATAAATTAATTATGGCCCTGTTTTTCTTTTCATTTTCGAACTCTTCAAGTAGTACGCTATGGAAACAACTGATAGATGCGCGCATCGTGTCTAATAATAAAATTCATGTTAGTTATTAAAATTTTTATTTTAATTTCGAAATTATAAACAATTAATTTAAATAAAAATAATTTCTGAGAAATCAATAAACAGAATGACAAACGATAAATTAAGAAACAATAAAGAAAATTAGAATATAAAGCAGTACCAAAACAACGTAATTAAAATAAGTAAAGTATTTAAGACTAAACATGTTCAAAAGGTCCAACATTATGAATAATGCACAAGTCACACGTTTTAAAACAGAATTTGTTGCTGTTCTAACGGAACGTACATCAATATTAGCAAAAACTTCTAGTACAGCTTCTATAAGGTCATCTACTGTGTCGTATGACTTTTGATGTACCCTATCTTTTTATTTTTATGACACAAAATGTAACACTGAATCATATCACGCTTTTCTTGATTAGAAAAATTTATATTGATAATTTACGAGATCAAAATCAACATTAATTAGAAACTAAATGATTTGCACCTGTCAATAAGTAATTGCCGTTTGTATCTGTTAATTGTTTCCATAGCATACTATGTTAACAGCATTTTTAGTTTTTAGTTATACCTATGAGTGAAGTACCTATTTTTATCTAAATCTGCTTTGTTCACTTATCTTAAATACTTTACTTACTTCGATTACGTTGTTTTGGTACTACTTTATTTATATCCTAATTTCTTTTATTGTTCCTTAATTTATCATTTGTCATTCTCTGTTTATTAATTTCTCAGAAATATTTTTATTTAAAATTGTAACTTCATCGGAATAAACATTTCACACCAAAATAATTATGTTTATAATTTCGAAATTAAAAGAAAATTTTAATAACTAACGTAACTAACGTAACTAACTTAAATTTTATTATTAAACGCGATGCACATCTATCAATTGTTTCCACAGCGTACTACTTGAATAGTTCGAAAATGCAAAGAAAAAAAGGCCATAATTTGTTTATTTATAAAACTAACTATGTCAAGTGGTATATCGTTAGAATTTTTGAAAAAAAGCCTTTTTTTATAAAGTCATGACCGACTATGATTTCCATTAGAAAAAACAAAGGCTTGTGTCATAGCTCAAAAACTATAGCTCAAATAAAAAATTCGGTTAAACTGTATTATTCAGCACACAATTACCTACAACTTTTTCCTTTATACATTTTTTCTAAAGTCAATAATGACAGAGCTATAAGCACCGAACAAAATAACAAAAAAGCTACTTTTGCGAGATATCTAGTTAGCCATGCATTTTTTCCAAAAAACAAAAAGCTTATTAAATTAAGCTCGTAAAACTGCAATTCTTTCCCCATTTAATTGTCTCTCTATCTCCGCTGGTTTCCGAGATCCCCATACTAAACATCGGGAAAAACTCACCATGTATACAGAATGTTAGAACAATAGGTAAATTTAAATGCATTTCTGCTTGTTCTTTTTATCGATTACTAAAAGACTCGCAAATTTCCGCAGTTGATTTTTACTTCCTTAAAAGATATAAACTTTTTCTCATATTACAACATAAATTCACAGGGGGCCACAGGGGATAACATTTGCAAATTTCAAGATGAATAAAAAAAACTCGACCATTGTTCAGCTAACTATGAACATTGAATTTTTTACTGAAACCATACTAAAAAGTTGCAGTAACTATGATATTGCATCGTGCTTGAAAGACTATTTCGTGAGAACAGTAGACAATTTTGACGCTTTTTTAATTTAGCGAGATACACACCTTTAAAGCAATGGTTAAAACTTGGCTTAGTATGTATGCTGTAAAAGCACTATCTTTCAAGTATTATTTATAACACAATGTATCGTAATATGCATGAATTAATCACGAATACTAATGTTTGAATGTTTAGTTGTAAATATAAATATATTTAAATTTCATTCTCCGTAGATTCATTTTTTAGAGTTTTGGCCGCTTTTTACTGGTTTCTGACCACAATGCTGCGCAGCCAGGAGTTATAGGGGGTACTTAAAACCTAAAAAGTTATTTTGGCTTTGCAAAGGCATCGGGTTCCTGGTTGCTTACTACATTATCATGCGCAAGTGCCTTCAATAAATTCACTATCTCATCTATTTACTTCGAGTTTGTTTGGCTTGCGAAAGCAATCCAGCACAAGCCCCTAAATTACTTTCGTTGTTGATGTTAAGTTTATTAAAGTTTGTAATTTAAATATAAATATAAGTACTGTATATTTCTGGTCATACTGTAGTTTGTATATCTCAGTTTGAAATTTCATGTATGAGGATCGCGTTTTAATTTTTATAATACGGGAAAACGGAAAACCATAGGGTCGTAAAACTTTAGGGTCGTATTAAACCTCTTACATTTAGTTTCTGAAAAATTGTCGGCAGACACTTTTATACTTACTTATCCAGACCTCGTCTGCTGTTAGGTGTTGAGGGTTTGAGATGAGTTTGGACTCCTTCCATTTCTTTCAATCCTTTGCTTACTTACTGCCCTTTTCCAGTCATAATTTCTGTTCAAAATCAGAGACGCTATCTAATCGTCCCATGTCTTTTTGGCCCTGCCTCTCTCTTTCCTTTTGACTTTGGTTTTCCATATTAACTTCGCCACTATTGTTTCTGGCATCCTCACCATATGCCCCCACCAGTTCCCTTGCTTCCTTTCTATCACCTTCTCTAGCAACTCAACCTCCTGTTCTTCCCTGATATTCACATTCTTTATTCTATTCATTCTCGTGACTCCCAAAATTTTTTTGAAGAAACTTTATTTCACACGCTCCTAGCATACTTACTTCCCTTTTATTTATGAAGTATTTTATTAACGTGCTTATTCTGTTATTTATTTCCGCCTCCAAATTCCCCCCTTCTACTTATCATTGAACCTAAGTACTTAACTTCAGGGCCGTGTGGTAGATTTTTTCAGTATGATGCAAGTCTTCGAAATGCCGCCCTTAAATGTTTTTTTCTTTAAAATAACCTTCGATTATGATTTTAAAAAACACTGCACAAAATGTACCAATACTATTTTTATTTTGAAAGGCGCTCAAATCAACGCCTGCAGTCCTCAGACCAACGCTTGCAGCGCTCAACTCAACGCCTACAGCGCTCAAACCAAGGGCTGCAACTAGTTTAGAATAAAGATATCCGCTATCATGTACAATCTACTACAGTTTTACCCTACTAACTTTAACTTCAATAAATTCGTTAATTAGGGATGTGCAGTCTAGAGTGACAGCCAATGTAGATTCAATAGTAATTAATGACAGATTTCTAATTTTTGTCTGGCTTATTGAACTTATTTCGGCGAGCGCTCACCAACAATGCATGTGCACCAGAAATCGATATCAAAGGGTACCGAAAGCGCTTAGGCAGAGTATATGTCAATATCAGAATAACATAGACCAATATAGAAAAGCGTTGCGTAAAGGTATTTAATTATTGAAGGGTTCAAGTTGTATTTTGATTTCGCTGCTTATGCCGCCCTCTTACGGTGCCGCCTGATGCGACCCCTTCTCTGCATCATAGCATCGCACGGCCCTGCTTAATTTTGTCTACTTGTTGCATCGTCGCTCCGTCAACATCTACTTGTAACTCATGCTCTTCCTTCCCAATAGCCATTGTTTTTGTTTTCTTCACATTTATTTTTATTTCATATTTTATCAATTCTCGTCTTCAGCTGGATATACACTCGTTTAAACCCTTCCTGTTTGCTGCACAAAATATCAGATCGTTTGCGTATATTAGCTCCCTAATTCTTACTGGTTCTAAATTTCTGTATCCCAGAACCACAGGTTTTGTTTTGGCTTTCATTTTTTTCGTTAACTCATTCATTACTAATATAAAGAAAAGCGGCCTTAGGATAGTTCCCTGTCTAATGCCTTTTTCTGTCACAAATTCCCTCGTGTCATTTCTTTGGATTCTTACGACGTTTCCTGTTTTTCTGTAATTTAATTATTTCTACCAGATCTCTAGGTATATTTCGGTACTCTGATAACCTCCATATTGCCTCTCTGTTTACTAAATCGAATACTTTCTGTATATCAATTGCACATGTATATTTATATATTGTTTCTACTTTCATTATAATCTTTACACATATCTCTCTTACTGTAAATACCCACGCATTTGTGTTTCTCCCTTTTCTGAACTCTGCTTGGTTGTCCTCAAATGTTGGCTCTAATAGTTTTCTGAGTCTATTCTCTACAGTTTGTTCTAGTATCTTGCTGGCAACACATAACAGTGAAATCCCTCTATAATCATCATATGTTATTTTATTCCCTTTCTTATGTACAGGAATTATTATTACCGTTTCTTATCTTTCTGGTAGTATTTTATCTATCCATATTTTATTCAATGACTTTTTCAGGATTTTCTCCCCTTCCATCTCCATCCTCTTCAGGATTTCCGGTTTGATTTCGTCTATACCAGCTGCCTTCCCATTTTTCAGTTTTTGCAGCGCTTCTTTGAATTCTTCTAATGAGATTTTCATTTTTATATTGATTTCCCACGTTTGTTTGCTTTCTACCAGTAGTAGTAGTAGTTCGCAAAGAACGATTTCCATCTTTTTTCAATTTTTGTTGTTTTTCTTTAGGGGTCGTTCTTAAATTACGTAACGCAAAATTGAACGATTTTCATACCCCTTCCTCCCCCTTGTAACGCAACCGTAACATAAGTTTGAACCCCCCTTGAATATTACGTAACGCAATACTAGAACCGCCCTCCTACATTTAATATGAAAATGTTCTAATTTTTTACTAAAAAATATTTTATAAGAAAGAAATGCATCGCTGTGGAACGCGTGCGACCTTTGTGGTCTCCACACAGACTGTTCGAATTCAGACAAGTAAATATGAGTTTAAATAATATTTTATCAATAACATTTTATCGTTACGTAACGCAACTGTGGACCCCCTCCCCCCATTGGAGCGTTACGTATTTTAAGGACAGCTCCTTAAAGGTTTTCTCTCGTTCTCCTTGATCCATGTAAGTACTTTTATACCTTTTTCTTTTTTAAGTCATTTCAACATCGTATACAGCTTTTTCCCGTTTTCCTCACTTCCTTCTTTCAGCTCTTCTCCGAATCTTTCCCATGATTCACTTTTTGCCTGCTTAACTGCTTCTTTAACTTTTTTCTCTGGGTTTGGTAGTCTTTGTAATCTTTGTTGTTTTTTGTGTTGAGATATTTTTGCCATTTTACCTTTTTATTTCTGATCTCTACTTTTAAATTGTTGTTCTGTCATAACGTTTGTTTCATAATTAACCTTTCAAAATTTCCCCACATTACGTCTATATCATCGGTCATAAATTCTAGCATTCTTTCTCCCGCCCTTTTAATTTTTGTCTGGTATTTCAATGCTACTTGTTTTATTGCAAGCTTATAGCTTCTTGTGTTTGTAAACTTTTGGTGTTGATCATTACATTTATTTTTAACATTTTCTTGTTTAAGTATAATTCTTGCCTCACTCTCTATCTCGTATTGATGTTTCACTCTTACATCCTTAATTCTTTTACGTTCACACTTTTTCATTAAAAGCGAATCTACGATAGATTTTTTCATTTTTACTTTCCATCACTCTAGTGTACTTGTGTGTATCGGAATGTTCAGAAAAGGCATTTGTAACATGTAAATCACTAATTACGCACAAATTCATTATTCTCTGTTCATTTGAACTTAACACTTTCTTTCCGTATCTTCCTACGCTCTTCTCAGAGGTTATTTAATCGCTACCAACTCTTCCATTCAATTCTCCACCCACTATTACTATACCTTGTTTGACCAAAAGTCATCTTTTACTCATTTACTATCCGATTGATTTGGACCGAACGCTAGTATAATGGTCACCATTTGTTTTCCATCTCGTAGGCCCTGTAAACGCATAATTCTTTCGTTCACAAATTTAATTAAATCCAAATAATCCTATGTGCCCTCCTTTCACTATTCTTAGTTTCTTTCCTTTAATTTTTATCTCGGTGATTTAAAAACATCTTATCATCCTCGCGCCATTCTTATTCTTGTCTTGTTTCCTTGCCACGGTCGTTTTATTTGGGTTTACCTTTACATTTACTGCCATTAGTTTTTGGACTCCTTGAGTACTCCCTCGGTAGGTCCTGCCTCCCTTCGTCCCATTTATACACAGTACCATCAATTATTATCTTTTTATATCGCATCTTAGCCTGTTTCTGTTTTGATTCTGTTTACTATTTGAATTTTCTCAGTGTACTTTCATTCTTTATTATACTTAGCTTATCGCTCATATCCTCGGTTTGTATAATATATTTCTGTACTCCAATTTTCTCTGCGCTTGTCCGTTTAACTTTTACATTCAATCTTCTCTCTAAGAAAGTTTCTAGTTCCCATTTAAGCTGCTTACCTTTTACTCTTTGCATTTTTAATCCGTTGATAAATAGATTTCTCTTCTTTTTATCTTTTTCTAGAAACTTTACTCTCACTAAGCTAAGGACACAATCTACGTTTTCATTTGCAGTTTTTCTTCGTTCATAATTTTCAGTTGCTCTTTATACTCATTTGGTTCTTTTCTAATCATTTTAATTTCTTCTAGCATACTATTATTCTGATCCATTAATTTGGACATCATTTTCATCAGTTCGTCCATGTTTTTACTTCCACGTTTTCTTACTGGCGAATTTCTCGGTTTTTTACTGCGCCTAACTTCTTCGTGTAATGACACTTTTATTATTTATTTATTTTATTGTTACTTTATGGAAATCGGTGTTAATAGTACGTCACGATCAGACACAATTTATTAGAAACAAGCGTAAAAGACCTAAGAATTTCTCCGATGAAGAAAAGCCTGTTTTAATTGACTTTGTGATTCAAAATAAGAACATTTTGAAATCAAAGAGAGTTGATCCAAAAATAAATGACGGAAAGATAGCACTTTGGAGTAAAATTGCTGAAGATATTACTACAAATGGATTTTTTAAAGATTATAAAACAGTCAGAAGCGCATTATATAGAAGCTCGGTTTGACCCCACCTGACTGGAAACAAAATTGGCGCTACCCGAAAAAAAACCCGTTAACTTCTTGATTGGCTCGAGAAGCCCGAACAACTTAAGAGACTCAAACGGCTCGAGAGACCTGCATGGCTGGACAAATGCAAACTGTCTGAGAGACCCGAAAGATTCGAAGGGCCGAGATGTCCAAAAGCCTGAGAGGTTCAAACGGTTCAAGAAGTACAAGAAACACAACAGGCCCGAGTGGTTCTATAGACCCGTACGGCCATACAGACCCGTGAGGTCTAACAGGCTATGTTATTTGTCCATCTGTTTGTTCTCTGCTTTTTGTTTTGGTATTAATATTGCAATAGCTTTCTTTAATACTTCTGCATTCTCTTTTTGTGTTTTCTTTAGTACCTATCGTTTTCCATGTCTGTGCAAAATCTTTGCCAATATTCGTTTTTGTTTATTACGGATTTGTTGTTTGCACTTTGAAAATGTGTATTATTAATTTTAATGGCACAGAACCCAATCAAAACATCTCTTCGAGGTAGTTTCAGGTTCCCTCGTTGAACGCTTATTTAACGCCGTTTATTACCTCATTACCCACTCTGTCGTTTAAGTCACTTTCTTCGTTGTCTGGAATCTTGCCTGTTTGGAGTTGCAGTTGTTTATACTAGGATTCGATTACTTTTTGAAATAGTAAAAACTTCATATTAAAAACGCATTAAAAAATTTCAGTTTTCGAAAATATTCAAAACACTACTTTAAATGAAAGTTTACACCTCACGGTGCATGTTTTATTCGAGAATTGGTTTGTTTTTTTGTTCAGTTTTTATAATTAAGCAGATGATCATTTGAACAGAAAACACTTTGTGTATTTATTGATATTTATAGCAAAAGGTAGGCTAAGCAGAGATTGACCCACAGGCGCTGCATACCCTTGGAAGGCTCCTGTGTACAGCAACTTTTAAAACAAGAATATTAAAAATCTTGGCAGACACGGATTACCACAATAGTTATATACAGAGTGATTTGCAAGGAAAGTCAAAAAATTTTTGAACAAAAAATTTAATAAACGTATGTCCTTTCTTGCCAAGCTAACTTATAATAAAAAAATAAAAACCATTTTTGGACAAGCGCTCGAAATTTTGACTTCAAGCCTAGCACAAACACAAGCTTCACGCCGACGAATATTAAAAATGCAGCATAGTAATTTTTGTTAATAATTAAGGAGTAACATTAAGTAGTATACTGACAGCTAAGTAAAAATCACAATTACACACATCGTGTGGTGACAACATTGGATCATCAGGTGCTCAGAAACGTAAGTTCTAGCCAATAAATCTCATTATCAGTTTAACTTTACTCAATGTTTCTGAAGTTCTAAAAAGCGATAACAATTACTTTTGATCGTTATATGAAACAGAACTCACATGTCCCAAACAGGAGCTTGCATGGAAAAAAACAGGGTCGATGACTTGCCTAAACAGTAACAAAAACCTCAAACCCAATAATTCAATGACTAGCTGGAGAAAAGTCGAGAAGGAAACGCTTTGTTATGCTTTTTGCTATTTCCTTCTGATTGGAAATCTATAAGCCCAAAACTTTCGAGCACTGATTGTGACCTAAACTCTGAGTACTTACCTGTATACCTTTTTCGTTCAACAAAGAGAAATGTGTAATTAAAATACAGAAATAATATTATTGTTAAAAGATACAAAAGACTTTATTCTATTACAATTAGTTTAACGCATAAAAAAAATATTGTTTTATGTATAAATCTTATAAAAAAACAATTAAGTTGTATAACTCAGAAATCGTCTTGGAATTTTCTTCTAGCTTTTTAGACCAGATTTAATTGACTGTTCCATTTCTTCTTTATAGAAACGGACATCTATATCGTAAACAGGGGTAGTATCTTTTGCTATAAAAATTTAGTTTAATTATTAAAAGCTTAACAGATATGAAACTGTTTGACTTACCATTTCCAGCAGTTGAAAAATCCGTTTTAGGTGTAGTACTTGGACATAAAAGATATGGATATGATGGATGACTTGAATGAATATATCCACAAACCGATTCAGCCGTACCTTTGATTTTGTTAATCAATATACGAGTAGCATTGGTTTGCATAACACTGCTTGAAAGACAGGCTAATACAACAATAACAATCACTATTTCGTCACTGTAAGACATTTTAGCTGTGTTCTCCTTTCTTGAATGTCTTTAACTAAAGAGAATTTCGCTTGTTGTGCCCTTATCAATACCGACCAGGATAAATACTATAATACATTTCAAATTAAAAGAAATTTTTATTATTATATATTTACCAAATAAAATTAGGACTACAAAACTTTTGGAAATATTGATTCTGTAAAGCAAACTAATTAACTTGGTCAAATATTTAGACAATAATTAAATGAAAGTTAAAGGAATAATGTAGGTTTTCAATAACTAAAATTAAAAGAAAGTTGCAGTTTTATATGTTGAACTTGAAATTAAAATTCAAACAAAACCTTCAAAATCTCTGTTTTATCTTTGATACGCCAGTACTAATATAGAGAAATATTTGATGATAAATATCTCAATAACGATTATTGATTTCTGATGGAATTTGATAGAATGGCTTGCCTTGTGCAATTACTTCTGTTATGTTTTTTCAATAGATATAATCTTTGAAACGACAATAGCTACAATTTGAGTAAGGTCGGTATAATTTTTTTTAATTCTGTTCTAATTAGTAATAGCTAGATTACATGGCTTAATGGGGAAATTAACAGTTCAGAGATTTTTGACGGACATTATAATGTTTTTCGTCAAGACAGGAATCCTAAAACAACGAGCAAAGAACGGGGTGGTGGAGTTCTTATCGCAGTCAAAAAGAGTTTGTCATCTTTTCTAATTAATCTTGATGTAAAAGATCGGGAAGAGATATGGACTTGTATTCATCTTGTTAGTAAAAATCTGATAGTGGGAGTTGTTTATTTTCCACCAAATTCGGATATTTCTTTATATGAAGGTCATCTTCAATTAATTTCGGAGATTACCATAACTTATCCTGATAGTATCATTTGTGTTTTAGGTGATTATAACCTACCAAAAATTACATGGTATTGTGATAATTTCTGTGATACTGTATGTGATACTTTAATTCCAGTTAATGTACATTCTAAGATAGAAGAAATTGTTTGTGATAATTTTGCGTTTTATGGTTTTTTTTCCAAAAGAATTATATTTATAATGCTAATAATGTTATCTTAGATTTAGTATTTTGTAATGTGGATTTTGTAAATATTTATCAATGGCCACATTTAACTAAACCTGACATAAATCATCCTTCTTTTGTATTAAATGTAAAGAATTGTTCTCAGTCAACTCTTACCAATGGTGAGATATTTTATTTAGACTTTAAGAATGCACCATATGAGTTGATTAATAATCATTTAGACAATATTGATTGGAATATACTAAACAATTTTAGTTCAATTGAGGAATCTATTAATATTTTCTACGACATTATTAATTCTGTTATATCTTTATATGTTAAGTTAAAAAGAGTGCTAATGCAAAAGCAGTTTAATTTTCCTAAATGGTTTGATGATAATACGAAATCTTTAATTATTGAAAAAAAATCGCTCACAAACAATTCAAACAGTTCAGATCTCCTATAGATTACAATATATTTAAGGATTTAAGAAATAAATGTAAAATTGCTATCAACAACTGTAGGTTAAATAACATAAGAAGCATTGAGAATAATATTTTAGAAAATCCACAACACTTCTGGCATTATGTTAGATCTCAAAAAGAGATAATTCTTTACCTAACTGTATTAGATATGAAAATTCTGTGGGTTATACTCCGATTGAAATCGCCTCTTTATTTGCAAAGTACTTCCATTCTCTTTATTGTACCTATGATACTTATAAAAGTAAACTTTGGAATAATAATTTAAAATAAATTGTCCATCTTTGCAATTTAAATATATCTGGAGAAGATATTTTCAATAAAATAAATTCTCTAGATGCTAATTCTAAAGCTGGTCCAGATAATATTCCTGCAGTCTTCTTGAAGTGCTGTGCAAACAACTTAGTTAAACCTTTGTGAATTTTGTTTAATAATTCTTTGAGTAGTTCTGTATTTCCTGAATTGTGGAAGAAATCAAACGTTTTTCCTGTTTTTAAAACGGGAGATCGTTTAGATGCTCGTAATTACCCTGCAATTAGTACTCTATCTGCAATTCCAAAAGTTTTTGAAGCCATTGTTACGGATAAATTGTTTCAATCCGTAAAAAACATTATAATTGATGAACAGCATGGTTTTGTTAAGGGTAGATCTACGCTAACAAATCTTTTCTTATTTACCAATTATGTTCTGCATACTATAGAATTGGGTCATAACGTTGATTGTATTTATACTGATCTTAATAAGGCGTTTGACAGAGTCAATATTGAGCGCTTGATCTACAAATTAAGTAAATTAGGTTTACAAAACCCCTTGTTGTCGTGGATCTACTCTTACTTAAACATGCGAAAACAAAGAGTTGTCATTAATAATTCTACCTCCAAATGGTTTAACGTTACTTCCGGCGTACCGCAAGGATCCCATTTGGGACCAATTCTTTTTATTTTGTTTATTAATGATATAAATTATTCTATCAATTCCAGCAAATTTCTGCTATATGCTGATGATTTAAAACTTTTCATTCGTACTGATGCTGTTGGTTCAGATCATTTGTTACAAGCTGATTTGGATTGTTTGACTTCGTGGTGTAGTGAAAACCATCTGGAATTAAATATTTCAAAATGAAAATCTTTACGATTTTCTAAAAAGTTATCACCTGGTATTTGTACTTATTACATTAATAATATAGCAATAGAAAGTGTTACTTGCTTTAAGGATTTAGGTGTTATTATTGATGCATATGTTAGTTATGATCAACATATTACAAATCTACTTAGCAGAGCCAATAGAATATTAAAATTTATTGTGCGTCAGTGTACTGATTTCACAGATTTAAAAATTTTAATTATACTATATACGTCTCAAGTTCGTTCAGTCCTGGAGTATTGCACAACCATTTGGTGCCCATATTATATTACATTAGTAAATAGAATGGAAGCAACACAGAAACGATTTGTAAAATTTTTATGTTACAAGTACCGAATTGATTACTACGGTTACAGTTATAGTGATCTTTTACATTACTTTGGCCTATCTTTATTGCATGTGCGCCGCAATTATTACGATTTATGTTTTTTGTTTAAAGTATTTAATGGATTTGTTAATTGTTCTCAAATACTTCAATGTTTTTCTTTGAACATAAAAAATACCAATTTACGTAATTTACCAATTTTCAATATTCCTTTCCATCGAACTGCGTATGGTGCAAATTCTCCTCACTGTAGAATATGTCACTTAGCATGTACACATGATGATTTGGAATTCTTTGGTATTTCCTTTAACAAATTCAAGTGTTCCTTAAGAAATGCACTAAATATGTAGCAATATTTTATATTTATATTTATTCTACATTACATTATGTATATGTAGTTATTTTGATTAATGTTTTAATAAGATTTGTTTGTAAATGGATGTCCGTTAATAAATTATTATAAATTATTATAATAAAATATAAATAATTGTAATAAAGAATAAATGTATTTCCCAGTTATGATAATCAAAATGCAAATGATTATATCGTGTTTCTGAGGTTCCTCAAGTAAGAAATACACTAGCGAAATTTTTGGTACGAAAGTAAGACAGAAAGACATGAAAAAGTGTTATGAGAGACAATAGTCCAGGCATTTGGTAGAAAATAAAAGAAAGTTTTGGTAGAGTTTTGATTTTTGGTACTATATGGTATTTTTGGTCACTGAACACGAATCGGAGATTTGCCAACAAGAATTTTCTCGGGAAAGCCCTGCCTTCCTGTACTCACAATTACGCTGGCAGTTCTTCGTACAGTTGCAGGATACGAGTTTTAATAATGCAGGGGGGAGCAGGGGGTAGAAGAGTTGTCACAGGCCCAAGGACAATATTTGTTCTTCTCTATCCCCATTCTTCAGCATTTTTTTCTACCTCCAGCAAATGCTGGATCTGGTAGTAGACTCTTACAGAGTGCTGCCGTGCTGCAGCTGCAGATGGTGGCAAAACAGCTATGTTGGAGCTGTACCTGAAGGATGCCTTCTTGTAATAATTGTACCTTAGGTGGTTGAGCGTAGGCATATTTGTTCTACTGTAGCCATACAGTGAAACGCGGAAACGTTTTTTAGTAGCAGCTACTATGTCTTGAGTAGCATTTGAGTCTGTGAAGACTCTTACAACATCAGCAACATTCGGATTATTCACAAGTGTATTAAGAAACTTTATTTTTATGTTTTATGTTTTCTTCTACCAGTGAACTCACAGTATGAAGAGGTGTAAAAGCAGCTGGAGGAACGTTCTTCTTTCCAGGTTTCAATAACAAGAATACGTTGTCAACCCTGCAGAGACCTATGAAAATAACCAAGAGATCTACATCCTCGCGAACTACAATGACGGTCTCATTTGATGGAGCTAAAAACAAAACGGTGTTTCACAATCAGGATGTCTGCATCTTCTTTCGCCTGCTTCCATTCCATTTCTGCTGATAAGAGCTTTGTAGTAAGTATAGTTATTAAACGACCCCTGTTTTTTTGGGTTAGCAAAGAAATTTTCTTTAGGCATCGTGGGTATCATTGTATCGTCGAACAAAATGTCAGCTGAAGCATGTTTTCTTGTTCTTCTCATACGCTCAGCAGTCTTTGTACCACCTTGTACGTCATCAGGGTAGCCATCAAAGACAACTACTGCCTGTGGATGATATTTTGACTGGATGTACTCAACACATCTGTCGCAGATTGAAGAAAACAATTGATTCATAGACCAACCAACCCTATGCAATAGAAAACCACCATCGATGACATATTGAACTTTACCGCTGAACTGTTTGTTTGCTAGGGGTTTGAATGCTTTGTACAGCGTGGATTTGGTTCCGTTTCTTAATAAACCATTGTCGAATGTGGACAAGAAATAAAGGCCTAGATCGTACGTCGAAAAAACTCCTCAAGGTTTTGATGTGAATGCTTAGCAACGAAAATTCGTTGGAACAAAGTTGTGGGATTAATAGAAATTAGCTTGTCAACTCGTATAGCACTGGTAGAGATTGTACTCTGTCGCTTCGTTTGAATCTGACTGTTCAAAAGTCACCACCAACAATTCTTATGCCCTTATGGCAGTTGATTTCTCTGTCAACCACAACACCAGTGCTGATTGGGTATCAATTCAGATTTTGAGGGTAAGGGAGATGCTGCAGTAACCATTCATACATTTTGGTCCTATCCTTGTTGTTCCGTAGAACTCTTGCGTCCTTCAGACCTACATGTTGTTCTGAATTGTAAAATAAAACACCACAGTAATTTTGAATCTGTTCATAACACGCTGCAAAGAGGTTATTCTCATTGGTTTTTACTACTAATGTTACTTTAAGCTTTCGACATCTGTAAATAAAGCATTTAATTTCACCCAGACATTTTTTGCCTGATTGATTCCGCGCGCGCTATCAGCGAAATTGTTTATCTCAGATACATAAAATATAGTCAGTTACATCACCTTTAATAGAATACATGGTGAACAGTTGCGTAAAATAGACAGTTTTTGTGCTAAATATACGTACAGTGCCGTAATTCCCGTTATTGGGAGTTTTGGCTTTTGACACCTATTCTCGCGGTGTTCTCGGGGATAAACTATTAATCGGAAAAAAAATCTCAAATATACATAAAATATAAAAAATTTTATCTTCTCTAGTGTCATATAGCATTGAATTTCATGTAAAATGCATAGTAATAAGTAATAATCCTAGACTTATCTAAAACGAAGTTGCGTATTACGTTGTCAGAGCGAAACGTGCATAAGTGATACTGAAGTCTCTAATTTTTGTAACAGAATTTCGAGGTTCTTTGTTTGTTTTCTAATGGTCTGTTTGAAAACTTCTGGTAAACATGTGGATCGGTCGAGGTACTATTGGTTTGGAAAAAAAATGATTTTGGGGAAGGAACACAGACGCCACTCATCTGCTCTTCACTGATTGTCCTCCATGTCTTTCTTGGCCCCTCCATTTCCCTTTCACCCTGTAGATTCCAATTCAGCGCAGCTTTTTAATTGCTTAATCTAGTTTCCGCAAAGTATGCCCTATCCACTTCCATCTTCTCTCTTTTATTTGCCTCTCAATTGGCTTGTGTTTGGCTCTCTGCCATAGTTCCTCATTCCTTATTCTATTTGGCTAGAAAATTCTTATGATTCTCTTCACACATCGATTAATGACGACAAAGCTACCTTTTAATCGTCACGGTCATTTTCCACTGTACAAAAGCGCTATTCACTTTGCGGATTCGGATCTTTACGTCTTCTTCTGTTCCACCTGTTGTCAAAACCATGCTTTCAAGGTAGATGAATTTTTTTACCTGCTCTATCTTTTCACCTGCTGGGACGAATCGATTGGGGTTTTGTGCATTGATCCTCATCTCTTTTGTCTTTTTAAACTTGATTTTCAGACCTGCCTTTTCGCCTTTTTTACAAAGGTCTCTCACTTTTGATTCCATATCCCGGAAACGTTGACTCAGCAAACAAATGTCATCTGCAAAGTCCAGGTCCAACATCTCTCTTAACACGCACTGAATCTCTCTCTTCCTATTTCTTAATGCTGATCGCATTATTCTATTAAAAGGACAAGGATGAAGAGAGTAGATGACAGTATGCAACCTTGTTTGACTCCAGTGATTATCTTTATGGGTTCGAATTTTTTCCTGTTGTGTAGGATTTTGCATTGATAGCCTTCATAGAAACTTTTGAGTATGTTTATAATCGTTTATGAAATCTCATATTCTTACAGAGTGTTCCAAATGTAACTGTGCTTAGCAGAGTCAACAGCCCTCTTATAATCGATAAAAGTAGCGTACAAAGGACAGCCCCATTCCAGAATTTGTTCAATTATTATTCTTAGTGTGTTGATTAGATCTGTGCAGCTTCGAGTCTGCCTAAAACCAGCTTGTTCTTTGCGCAATTCTTGCTTCAATACTGAAACTACCCGTTTTAACATTGTTCTGCAAAACAACTTTGAGGGGGATGATAAAAAAGTGATGCCCCTCCAGTTATTGCAATTTGTAAGATCACCTTGCTTTGACAATATAATCACAAATCCTTCTTTCCACTGTTTCGGTATTTGTTCCTCCTCCCAGACCTTCTGAAATAGAGATAGTAGCATTTCTGTGGAGACTGACTTTCGTGCTTTTAGGATGTCAGAGGGGATGTTATCTGTGCCTAAGGCCTTCCCACATTTTATTTGGTTTAATGTCGGAGGCTTCCAGTATAATGCTGGAATTTGGGATCCCTGGATAGTCTTGGATGCTCCATGCAGAGGAGTGCAACAAAATGTTCTCTGATCCTGCTCTAACGTCAGTAGCTTACCGTTAGTGTCTCTCACTGGTCTACTAGTACTAAATTTCTTTTTCGCTAACTGCTTTGTTATCTGATACAACTTCTTTATATCCTTCCTAATAGCGGCTTCTTCCCCCTTATTTGCGAGTTTGTTCTCCAAGTTTCTTTTGTCTTTTTTTTTCTTTGTTTTTTGCTGAGTATTCTACTTTCAACTTCGCGATTTCGTCCTGTTGCTACTGATTCTCTCTATTATCTGTTTTGTTTGCCTAATAAGTTCTCACGTCCTGCCTGACAATCACCCTTTTTTTTCGACGACTTCTGAAGCCAAAAATGCTCTCACTGGTCTCCTGATAGACGGTCTTAATTTCCTTCCAATTAACCTCTAAAAAACCCGAAGTGGCTACTAGAAGTCTGAAGCAATTTCTTAATTCAATTTCAAATTCTTCCCGATTCTCTGGGATCATTTGAAGCTTGTCAATGCCATACTGCTTGGTTTTCTGCTCAAATTTTTTGTTTTGATCTACAATCTTTATTTTGATTCTTGGTATAACGAGATAGTGATCACTGCTAGAATCTGCTTTTCTTTTATTTCTTACGCCATTTAGTAATCCACGGAAGCTTCTGGAAACTGTAAAGTGGTTAATTAGATTCTAGTTAGGTGATCTGGGTGACTTCTAGGTAACCTTATGGCAGTGCTTGTGTGGGAACATACTTCGCACACAAGTCAATAAAGAGCTCACCCTTTTTATTGACGTCACTCAACCCATGCTTACCCATGATCTGATTAATATTACCACCGGTCTGCCTTCCTACTTTTGCATTTAAGTCTCCCATGACGATGATTAAGTCTTTGCTCCTTACTTTCTACATGTGCTCATGCAGTAAAATGTAAAATCGGTCTTTGTTATCAAGCTTGTAGTCCAACATCTCTGTGATAACCTGGTTCAACTTTCCCGCTTCTTTTAACGTCCGCGCATTCCAAAAATCGATTTTTATAGTTCTCTTTATGCCAAAAGTCACTTTTTTATTTCCAGTTCGGCGTTTATTCGTGTTTGTTTTTTTAATAAGTTAGTATTTGAGCATGCGAGCTATTGGCCCACAGCTAGCTGCCTTCTTGCAACCATCGATCTGGCTGGTTTTTTCTCTAGGTTTTCTCTCGTAGCCTCTAGGTCAGCCAAGACCCCCCCTCTGTGGGGCAGCAGCTGTTACACCGTTGCGGCATTTCACCTTCGCCCGCTTTCGAGTCGTTGACCGGTTTTCACTGGTACTCCTAGAAAGATGTTCTTACAGGGTGCTACCAACCGGGTCAGCTAAACCCTGGTTTCTTAAGAAGGTTGTTACTTTTTCTTTCACATCTTGGCTTGGGACAGACTACGCTGGCGTTTATACTAAATTCCTTCAGTAATGAAATACACAATGTTGATATATTCTTGGTGAAAGGTGACACTAACAACTTCGGCTATCAAAATGGGCATTTATAGTATACTGTTCGGATATATCTACAATAGAGTATATTCATGTTTTTTAACGGAAGTAAACGTGTGACCAAAGTTTAGCATGAGTAACAGCTTAAGGGGCGTTGGGAATTGCAGGTCTAAAGAGTAATAGATAAGTGCTTTGCATTTACTACTTCAACATCTCATAACATTAAATTATACCATTTATTGAACGATTTAGGACATGATAAGTGATCATTCTTTTAGGTCAATTGAGAGTAGGCTAGTATTTTGCAGTAAGTAAAAATTTACCAAGCCTATCTGGCAATCTTGTAGTGCACTGTCCTCTCAGTAAAAATCGAATTGACTTCTAATAATGAAAAACAGAGTACGCTAAAAATTCAGCTGATCTTCAACCGCCTCCTTGTTCTTGTTAGTCATCTCCAAATCTGATGGATTGGCAGCAGTTTGAGAAAATTTATTACACTCCACATTGTACATCTGTCTTAAGGTTCGTCTTAAAAAAGTTTCGAACTGGATTCTTTCTAGACCTCACAATACAACTCACTGCTTTTACAGTGTAAGAAGGATAGTAAAAAATGATAAAAATTTACAAGAATTCGAAAACTTAAAGTTTACTTAACAACGATGCGTTTTATGTAAAAGCAACATTTTTTTGTAAATTAAAATTCATTAGATTTTGTCAGCTTTAACTTCAAAATAATTAGCAAATTACAACATGCCTAATGTATTTGTTAGTATACTTTAAAAAATTATATTAACAATGTAAAATAAAAATAAGATTTGTTTAGATCATTTTTTCACCGATCTCACTTGGTTAAGGACTTCTTCCAAAATAATAAGATAATCTACATCTGATAGTGAATTAGAGTAATTTTTTTGTAATTATCTAAAGAATTTCTGATTTGACGATTTATTTCATACATATTATCATCAAAATTTTTTATTCTTGGATGACAGTTTAAAGGACAAATAGATTACTAACACACATAAAAGCGAGAGTTATATTCAGCAACACGACAGTCTTCTTTTCCATATTAAGGAAATTCTAACAAACTTTTAATAATCACAAAGGTACTGATTAGATTTATTTTTCTAATTTTAAGTGAAACATAAATTTTTTATTCGTTATAATCATCAAAAGTATCTCTGCAATGGCCTGCTACGAATTTCTGTCCTTCCGAACAAATTTGAGGAGCCCAAACCATAGGCTGTAGACGTCCTGGAGCACGAAGTGAGTTTGCTGTGGTAGACCCCTTTGTAGCTTAAATAAAAGTAAGTAACTGTAAGATAAACACATGATTCTGGTTATTTTATTACACTTACATTCCACTGCATTGCCACTAACAGTCAGGTTATTTGTTGGTAAATGAATTGTGTCGTCGGTTTCATCGCCATCGTCTTGAAGAAAGATAGGTGCCGCGTCTAGAAATTTAGTTTTTTACTGACGTGGTTTTTTACATTATCTTCTAGATAAATTAAATAATGACCTCACAACCAGTAATAGTTTGCTTCCACCGAATGTGTTTAAAACACATTCAGAGTAATAATTTTACGTTTTACTTTATTAATATTTTGTATAAACTTAATATTATTTACATCCTATCCTGAAGGATTGATTTAATTCAGTTTAAACGAGGACCTATTTCTATGTAGTCAACCGAGGTTGAATATTACGTAAATGATTGAAAAATTGTAATTACCACAACAAAGCTTAAAGTACTTACTGTCATAATCTAATTCGTAATTATCGCTGACTGAAGGTGAATAGGGAACTTTAACAATCTTTTGAAAAATACTGCTTTGCTGATGTAAGATTTTCCAAGTTGCACCTTCTGTATCATTTAAACAAGTTAATACAACAAGAATAATGATTCTGACGCAAAGCATTTTGCTTGCACTAAAACAAATTCAAGAAATATATTTATTAAGCTAAATTACAGAAGAAACGTATACATACCCACACTTTTTAACACTTAGCGACTATAATAAAAAATAAAATACAATAAGCTACATGTCTGTTAATCCTGGCCTTTATATTCCGCGATTAAAATAATGTAGATATTTTTGTGGTTTTCCTATAATGATTAATGAATTACACAACTTTTTAGGTTTTTAATATTAATAATAAAAGTAATAATTTTGTTTCCTAAAAACAAGACTAAATATAGAATTACAGAATATAAAACTTAAATAAGGGGAATGCTTCAAAAGTAAAGAGAAAATGTCTATTGCCAATTTAACTTTGCAACAAAAAAGCATCTGTAGTTTAATCGATACAATAAGTAAATGTCTAACTATGTTTTATATAATTTATATGAAGCTGGCCCTGGGAACTCCAGCGTCCACTATGATTGACAAACTTATTGCTACTCTAAAAATCATTACAGTTAGGGTAAAAGCACCAATCCTCTGCCACCTAAAGGATATTTATCAATGAAACTTTCTGTATAGTTATGCATATTTAAATGATATACGTACTCAATCGTCAAAAGTCATTAAACGTTTAGTTTTATATGAGAAAAAAAATAATTCATTAAAACCGACACTTTGGCCCCGTAATCCGCCGCTATTTACTAAAAATCCGCCGTCAAGGTCCTAGTAGCCGCCCTTTAAAGAAACAAAGCTATAAACATCGTATAAACGTGAGGAATGATTATTTCTTAAATGATTACATATGAGTTTTTGGAAGCTTTATTTCGATCACATGTTTAACAAATTAAATATCTTTTAGCGATATCTTCCTTACTCACCATAAGCATAAAATAATTTAACAACTTTATGCCTTTCTTGCATTTGCTCAAACGATTTATTAAAACAAAAAGAATTTATTTTAAAAAATACATGAAAATACAAAATAAGTAATAATTATAAACAAATGAATTTAATTCCTACTTTTTACATGATACTCTTAGAGGTTAATTTTTCACTTAAGTTGTTTGGACATGTTGACTTCCTAAAATTAGATTTTTTTTAAAGAATAATAACCATCAAATAAATAATAGAAAGATTAATAAATGTGGGTGCTAATCAACAAAATTAACTTAAAAACTCGAGCAACAATAATATAAAAGCTCAGTATTGTGGAATACCAAGTGCACGACAGTAGTAGGCGGCGAGCGGGTAACTAGACAAATCTGTGAATAGCGGTACTCTGCCTACCTTATTTTCGACATTTGTTTAATTAAAATTCAGGAGTTTTTGTATTAAATATTAAGAAGGACCATTGCTTTAACTTACCAAACAAAAATTTTTCGAAGATGTCCACAAAAATGCGCAAATCTTACCTAGAATGCAGCCGTTTCTCGTTAATAAAAACGCACTCAATGGCAGTCGTAGTAAACACAATCACGTACTGGCAGTAAATAAATGCTAATAATTAACATATAACTTTTATTTACCGGAATGAATGTAACATAATCCTTAGAACGAAGGATGGTAGATAACACAGAGCTAAAAATCTCCGTTATTTATGGTGCCATAATTTATTTATAGAACAATAATTGATTCGGTGATGGGCGGCTGGAGCTGGACGTAATTAGGTGCGTTTACCCTAACAATATTTTTTCAACTCGTTTCAATCTGTCCTTCGGGCAACCTAAAAGCGGTACCTGCAGTACATGTGATGCTGGTTTAGATGATATTGAGCATAAAGAGAACTACAAGTACGCCTTTAAACAACAAAGAAGAGGTAGAGATTTTGTTCAAACAAACGATGATACAGCTTATCTCACAATGGACTTACAACAGACATTGCCTCTGCCAAAATTATCTACGTCCAAAGCGTTCTATTTGAGGCAACTCTGGTTGTATAACTTCGATATACACACAGCACCAAAATCTGGGGATCGAGCTTTTTTTTGCATGGACGGAACATTGCTACCAAAGGTAGCTTAGAGATAGGTAGCTGCTTTCGTATGTTCATCCAGCTATTTAGTGCTGCCAGACAAAGCAGTATTAAACATCTCATCATATGGTCAGATTCCTGCAGTGGACAAAACAAGAACTTTAATCTGATTACACTTTATCAGTATATCATTTTTAAAGGATAGAGACTTTGACCGTATTGAAAAAGTATTACGAAAGCATGAAGATATTTATAGCCCTGAAACATACAGAACAATCATGAAATCTGCTAGTGTCAAAACCTCGGTGGTATTTAATATGAAACATCATTTTAAGAATAATGACGAGATATCCGAAAAATTTTATTTGATTAACAGGAAAAAAATATTCTAAATGGACCAGTGCCTCTTCGAGATTGTATCAAACGGGCCAGTGTTACTGAAAATGGATCATATTCGTATAAAAATACTTCAGATGAACACACACTTTTTTTTACAGGTAAATATTTTGAAACCTGGATGCCAAAAAGTTGCATCAGAGAATTACAATCTAACCCATATTAAAGAAAAGAAAAATAAGATATCCGATGAAAAACCTTCCAATTTACTAGATCAAATAGTCCACGTTGACGAGGAGTTCAAATATTTTTGTGAAAACATTATTTCCGAAAATAAAAACGTTCAACCAAATACTGGAAAGACTACAAGGAAGACTACATAAAGCCCAAAATAATTTATAAAACATAAACCCTTATTTCATTTATTGTTAATTCTAATATGTTTAATTTTCTTAGTTGATAAAGGATATATGTGATTTTTTTTTATTTCTGTTTCAAAGTTGATTTTGATTTTTTTTTCTCATATGTTACTAAAATTCTAAACTGACCGGCAAAAAAACCGGCCACACTGAAATATTTCCAAAACCACTTTAACATTTATTATTTTAACCAGTGATTGTTATTTGATTTAAGAACCATTCACTGTTGACACATGATGTACAGATTAGCTTAAAAAAAGAAACAAATTAATACAAAATTAAATTTAATTTAAGAAGTAACAGAAACAGTCTAAATACGATACTTTCTTAATTAAAAACAATAAATGTGGCTGTTTATAATGGCCGTCCTGATAATTATTAGTAGTGTGTATGTCCTCCTCGAACTTGAATTACATCATTCAACCGCAGTGGCATTGAAATTAATAATTTTCAGTGGTTTTGCGAAATATTCCAGGGTGGCCGGTTTTTTGCCGGTCAGTTTATAATAAAAATCTATTAAGCCCCACTTAATTTGTTTGAATTTATTGTAACACAAAAAAGTACTGTTTAAAAAACTTTAGAGACTGTTTCCTCAAAATAAACTATTTGTGACATAAATCCTTCATCCACTTGCGTCTTGAATTGTTTGAAGTTTTTTAAATTTATTGTTAAATATAATTCCTAAAATTATTCTGATACTTATATCTATTTATTCTAATTATGTTAGAATTAATTAGTTACTTGTTTGTTCTGTTAATATTAACTTTGTTACCTAATTGGTATTATTATTATTATTATTTATCTGCTTGTGAACCTTATTATTAATTAGATAGTATGCTGGTCTGAGTTAGTCATCTGCAATACTGCAGCAATTTATTCAATAAAGTAAATATTTTTTTTGAAAGAAAGTTTAAGACTTTAAAAACAATTAATGAATATTATCTGCATAAAATAATTTATTGTTTCTCTTTTTTTTAATATTTTATTTTATGTATATGTTGGCCGATATATTTGGACATATCGCCATTTGTCTATAGCAAAAATATCAGATGCCGAAATAACGATATAATTTGGCATGTGGCTAACTCAATTTGAACGCATCCTGAAATGCGCTTTGATCACATGACAAAAACGATTATTGAATTAAAACACATTCATTATAGGCATTATTTATTGCGAGAGGAAGTACTTAAATGGCGTTTACTATTACATTTTATTTGGTTTAGTACACACTCGCACTTCTTGTCACCACATTGTTGCATCTTAGAAAGCCCTGTGCAGAATTCGATTCTTTAGCAGCAACTGTTTGCAAACTGAATTTTTTAATCAATGGGTATATTTGAAGATACCAAGGTAGTCTTTTGAGAAGGCTGTAAAAAGAATTGTAAAAGATACTAATGAATTATGTACCTGAAATTCATTCCTTACGTATAGTTTTTCCAGCGCCCCAGATGATGTGCCAAGTTGGTATAAATCTTCTCTTTCAGACAACACAACAGCCAAAATGTTACGAGGAGCTAAGCGTCCCCTGTCGACATCAGCAATCGTTACTAAAACGTTCTGTCCAATTTCAACTTTAGAGTATTTGGAGCAACTTTGTTGTAACATTTCCGCTGCTTATTTTTTTAAGCTTTTGATACTTTTGAGACCGATGTTGATTTATTGATGTTAAGCGGGTTTCATTGTTCCTGGAATAAAGCATGTAACACTAAGCAAAATATAACTAATACATGTGTATTTCTTTAATTACCTCAATAGTTCTTCCTCCAGGTTGTCATATTCTGGCTAATTTATGGAAAAATTGTGTTGCGAATTTTTTTCATTTGGTGCATTATCAGTATTTAATAACTCTGTACCGCATTTATCAGATGGTCTGTCTTCAATATTTTCACCAGCAGTCTTTTGGAGTCTGTAAATATCGTCTTCATCTTCTAACTTTTCTACGATTTCCAGTGGCCGTTAATAATTGGAACACCAAACATAGTCTCATATGGAGTACGCTAGATGCCTCTGTGAAATGGTCTATTTTTTTTTCAATTGCACAAATCTTAACCCTTCCGACCATTTGGACGTCTGATTTTCCTGCATCCAAGTAATTAAAATATCTCGAACATCTTGGTTTTCTCTCTCAATAGATTCCTAGCTTTGTGAGCGATGTGGCTTACCATGAATTATTTTCGCATCTGCAAGACTTCTAATTATTTTATTCAGAAACTTCCTACCATTATCACTATGATGTAAACAAGGTGCCCAAATAATACAAATAATGTCAATCAAATTGTAGGCAACTTCTGCTGCCCTTTTAGTTTTTAAAGCTCTGTGGGATACAAACTTTGTTAGGTGATCTTGGTAATTCATAATAAACTTACTTATAAGGCCCGTCAGGTTCTGTTTGCATATCAATTAAATCAATTTGTCTTCTTTTATTAAATCCTTTGTGTGGTTCACAAGTTCCATTTTGGCTATTTTTTGCTTGACTTCACCAAAAATTATGACCGAGGTGTCATTCGATTTGGAATGGCATTTAGAAACTTTTCGAACTTTTCGAAGTCCCGCGCAAAAAAAATGCAAAAGTTATAAACAAATTCGTAAAAAAAGGGGTTTCGTTTTTTGCAAATATCTCAGAGAATATTGCAAATATCCGAAATCAAAAAACAGATCCTTAAAGAGCAAGAAATTTTCTACAAAAAGTTTTAACTTCCGAAACTGTACCACCAAGATTTATAATTTTAATTTAGAGGTGAAAATAGGGCTAAAAACGCGTGATCTGGCCGCCGCGCGCACCGCTTAGTTTGCTCTCTTTAACAAAAAAAATTTTTTTACCTATTAAATATAAATATAAAGGGATAAAAAAATTCAGGTATCATTGGGATACATGAATGATGAATAATCCATCGGAAAAAAATTTGTCCCACAATTGTGTATTAGTTATGCTTTTGTTAACTAAAGAGATTTTACCAATTGAAAATTTACATAAAAACCATGATATTTTTTAAACTAAAAACCTGAGATTTTATTGACTTCTTGAACTTATTTTCCAAAGGCTACAGAACAGATCTTCGTTGGAAAAATTAGGAAATTGTCAATCTCCACTTTTCTATAAGCAATCAAAAATTGGTAAAATTTTTTTAGTTAACAAAAGCATAACTAATAAACAAATCATGGGAAAAATTTTTCCGATGGATTATTCTTCATTCATGTATCCCAGTGATACCTGAATTTTTTTATTGCTTAATATTTATATTTAATAGGTAAAACAAATTTTTTTTGTTAAAGAGATCAAACTAAGCTGCGCGCGGCGGCCAGATCACGCGTTTTTAGCCCTATTTTCACCTCTAAATTAAAATTATAAATATTGGTGGTATAATTTCAAGAGTTAGGACTTTTTTGTAGGAAATTGCCTGCTCTTTAAGGATCGTTTTTTTGATCTTGGATATGTGCAATATTCTCCGAGATATTTGCAAAAAACGAAACCCCCTTTTTTTACGAATTTGTTTATAACTTTTGCATTTTTTTGCGCGGGACTTCAAAATGTTCGAAAAGTTTCTAAACGCCATTCCAAATCGAATAACACCTCAATCATAATTTTTGGTGAAGTTAGGCAAAAAATAGCCAAAATGGAACTTGTGAACCACACTAATGGCGATATGTCCAAATATATCGGCTACCGGCCGAATTCGCTGTCTGTCTCCAACATATATAATTATGTTGTTAAATTTAAATAAAATTTAGTTTATCGAGGTTTTTATAATTTTCTTAAAATTAAAGACTTCTTTGTGGAGATTCTTAATTAAAAAATAATTCACCGATGGGATTTGAATTTGGCATTTTGTATACAAAGGCTGCACTGACTTTTAAATATGAAGTTAAACTACCTAGCGCTTAAAGTACCGTAAACTTGTAGTTGGACTTGAAATTAAAGTTTTAGCAAATTATGCATTTTGCAGAAAAACCTTATTTAATTATTTAACGTTCCTAATACACATTAAAAGAGTAAAGTTTTCATAGATTGTAAAGATCTATTGATATAATTTATTATGACAATTGTGAACTTCTGACAAACTGTTGAAGATGGCATGATTAGAATGGTTATGGCAACATCGTGCTCAAACGAAACCAAACTACATTACAAAATCAAACAGTTTGCTAGTAGAAAGCGGTACACCCTGTATGTTCTTATTTGAATGTTGTTCGTACAAGAGAAGTCAATCCATCTTTATTGCAATCATTCACCGATAACTTTCCAAAATCATAAGAAACAGTAAGATATTAGAATTCACTATAGTGTTTCAGGTTTACTCGGTTTTTTATCTCAATTATTATTAAATTAGGGCAGAGGTAAAAAGAAAACTAGACGCACCTTACCTGTTACCTTGAGTGTAAATATTGTGGTAGAAAGATTGTAACTGTAGTTACTATTTTACGAATAAAATTATTGAGAAGTGGAAAGATTGACTCTAACACTAGGAAAGGTAAAGTAACACATGGGCTGAAAAGTCCCAGGCCTAACAAAGAAAACACGGTTTTTTTTGTTCAAAATTAGCTTTATTCATCAACGTAATTTCCATCAAGAACAACGCAATCATTCCAGCGCCGCTCTAACATTTCAATACCACTTTTGTAGAACGATTTATCTTTTGCCTCAAAATAGGACTCAGTTTCAGCGATAACCTCTTCATTCGAGCGAAATTTCTTACCGGCAAGCATTTTTTTTTAGGTCTGCGAACAGCCAGTAGTCGCTGGGAGCTAAATCTGGCGACTACGGTGGATGTGGGAGCAATTCGAAGTTCAATTCATGTAGTTTTGCCATTGTTTTGATTGACTTGTGACACGGTGCGTTGTCTTGATGAAACAAAATTTTTTTCTTTGCCATATGCGGTCGTTTCTTTGCAATTTCGGCCTTCAAACGCTCCAATAACGCTATATAATATTCACTGTTGATGGTATTTCCCTTCTCAAGATAGTCGATGAATATTACACCACGCACATCCCAAAATACCGAGGCCATAACCTTTCCAGCCGATTGTTGTGCTTTCAGCCGCTTTGGACGAGGTTCACCAGTTGCTGTCCACTCAGATGACGATCGTTTTGATTCCGGAGTGAAGTGATGGATCCATGTTTCATCCATTGTCACATATCGACGCAAAAATTCCGGTTTGTTACGTTTAAACATGGCCAAACACTGCTCATAAACATCAACACGTTCTTGTTTTTGGTGAATATAATGCAATATAAAGCCAACACGTTCTTTTGATATCTTTACGATGTCAGCTAACTCACGCAACTTCACTTTTCGATCATTCAAAACGATTTTGTGGATTTTTTTTGATGTTTTCTGGTGTTACTGCCTCATTTGGACGTCCACTGCGTTCGGCATAATCGGTGTCTCTACGACCACGTTTGAAGTCAGCAAACCAACGTTTTATTGTTGTTTCTGATGGAGCGGAGTCCCCATAACACCTTTCAAGCCATTGCTTCGCTTGAACGGTATTTTTTCCCATCAAGAAGCAGTGTAAAATTAAAACACAAAATTGTTTTTGATTCATTGTTTTGAAAATAACAAAAGTAGCGTCACTCTTAGCACAATAACTCACAAAATAATGAATAGAATATCATGAAATTTTAACAGCTGTCTTTTGAAGGTTAGTACTAACTGAAAAAGCGGTGAATGCAATAGAACTAGCGCCATCTATTTGTTAGGCCTGGGACTTTTCAGCCCATGTGTTAATTATATGAATTCTTCAAAAACGTAAAAGCTTAGAGATGATAATACAAACGCAGAATATCTTTACTAATGATAATGAGGATTTATCTTGATTAATACAAGTCGACATTTAATGCTTTACATGAATTCCAACTAAATACTACATTTAAGACAGTAAATGTACTACCTATACCTATGGTGTTATTATTGATTTTACCCTGTTAACTCCACACTTAAATTAAAGATCGTATTCCAACAATAAAATAATTTTTAATAAATTCACTTTATAGTTCATTATTCTTCATCATAATCATTATATTCTTCTCTACAAATATCTCCCGCTTTTATTTGTCCTGGAGGGCAATTAGAACCAACAACTATAATATGCTTTGAAATAAGTGTAATATTTGTAGTTGATGTCGGCTCTGTTGTTGCTATAACAAGAAATTGCAACTATAAACCTGATTTTATTTTCTACTCTTCTAGTTTACTTACTGATTGTTACAAAACGTACGTTGTTTAAAATTGGATCGTCAGGAAAGACAATAGAGTCGCTATCTAATGCAGCTACTGGAAAAGCATCTACTAAACGGTAAATGGTGTAAACGAAAAACAATACTAAAACAATTTTCATTTTAAATAGTAACAATAAATAGTCAACACATTCAACACATTCTAGAACAAACACAAATTTTATACTGAGTGCAGAAAAATATTTATGTTTATTATATGTTATCTATTAAGAGATTAGAGAATGAGATCATTTCTGGCATCTTTTCCTTCAGTAGCAAGTTATTTCCCACTTTGATTTTGTTACTACAAGTTTGGTGTATTTAATATTGAAATAAGAAAAAGTTTGTGTGTTCTTTGTTTACAGATGGTGTACAATAATTAAACCAATCTTTGTAATATCATTTTCAAGGTTTCAATCTTATTAATCATTTCAATTACAAAATCAATTAAAATAAGTGGTTTTTTCCTTCAGCTATCTAGCTCTTTCTGATAAGCAGTGACCTTTGTGTTAAAACTTCAAAGTAAAAATGCAATCCCAATTTTTTATGCCTAGAAAGTATAAAAAATGGCTATTATATTCCCCACAACTGCTTTTGTGGCAAGGGGCTTTTTTGTAATGTTACAATTAGTAACCTTGCAAGTTCAGTTTCAACAACGAAGCTGCTGCTAGAACTTGCTATTTAATACAAGATTTCCAGAAGCTGTATGACGATTTAGTAGTAAGATTTAAATATATAATTTAACAAAACTTTTTTTTAAAGTTGCGTGTAGCACTGTAAAAGAGGCCTTCAGACAGCAATATTTTATAATTTACGTATTTTCCAGAACCTTTCAAATATGTAAATTCTGAGTAGACTTCGAGTAACGTGTAGAACTTCTTAAAAGTTGCCAGTACTGACTAATCAAATACAATACAACAGTGTTAAAATTACAACTTGATTGACCAAGACTGGTCAAGTTAATAATTTCATATCCTTGTACCTATTTTAACCACACTTGTTTCCAATGCATAAGTACTACACGTACAAGACTTAATGATGGATAATGACAAGATGATTATGGTAATGAAAGGCTCACGCAACAAAAAATCTACAGTCGAGTGTGATACTGACCTGTACGATAAGTTCGTTCGATCGTGGTGGCTTGGACCTCAGAGACTAGGCAACATGTAGTCGAGTTTAGTTTGTAGTTGTAGTGCAGTGTCGGATGTCATTGTAATAAATCTTCCAACATTCCTAGACTCCTCCCAATTTTAGTGGCAACTGAAGTGGATGTTGAAATAGCTTGCTGGCGGGATCCAAATCTTCAGTCGGCGTAATAAACCGGCTCAGGTAGTAGTGATTGGATAATCAATGAGACAGCTCGCAAATAGTGCCTAGATCTTCAATTGGGTGGCAAACCGGTTCGTGTGGTGAAAATTGAACAATGGATAATTCAAGATGTAGAACCAGTCAAAGTTTTTGTCCTTGACCAGTTTGCAGTACTCCCGAACACAAACGTTTTTTAAGGTGGTATAGAATGATATAAAAAAGCAGGAGTTGAAGAAATCTTTATCAGATGGTAGAGTCACCGTTTGGAACGTCTATAACGACAAGGAAGAGCGTAACTAAAACTCAGAACTGGAAAATATCTAAAGCGTTGTTTCAAGAATTTTTAGTATCGCCAGTGATTGATGAGTATAAAGAGTCTAATGCCGAAAACAATCCAGCCAGTGCGACGCAGCTTTGTTTGCAAAATATAGAGTTAGGGCAACCAGGACAATGTTAAAGGCCAGCTCAATAGCAGTAGAAAAACGCCATTTTCACACTACCGCGTACCCATCGCTTAGGATGGTGGACACCCTTGTCGAACGGCCAAGCAAAAACAGGAGGCACGTACAAAAGAACTTATGTAACTTGCGTGGTGCCTTACCTCTTGACGGCTCATTACAGAACCAATCCAGAGAGCACGGGTAGCTTGGCTGCAGCTGTACACAGCTTCTTCCCAATGGCAGCGTCATCTGGGAGATAGATGACCTGGGCCGTCAATCCAGAGAGTGTAAAGCATTGTAAAGAGAGATTTCGGGAACCAAAATTCGAAACTTTGGTCAGGGTAATGGGTCGCTTCCAGGGCAAGAGTAGGAATGGTAAAGGCACCTTACCAACACGTCTTTATGCTTTCGCATAATACCAGACGGCTTTCTATTACCCGGAATCTGAATGTACTATGATTGTTAACGCGGATCGACCAATGGGATTTTCCAGATAGTGACAGAGAGTCGTATTTTACTATTTCTGTGATTAGTTTGTCTAGGTAAGAGCAGGAAATACTTCGTGAAACTATTTGCAAAGAGGTGTGAGGCTTAAAAATCGTATTAAAAAATGTCGGTCTAAGATCAAAACTTTTATTTTATCAGAGATGTTCTTAAAGATAAGACAGACAATAATTATTGCTACCTTAAATAGCGGAATATTATTTTTTATGGTCGGAATCTTTAAAATCTAAAAAACTGTTTCTTCTTGCAGAATTGCACAAAAGAAAAGAAATTTATGGCGTTTACTATCACTAAAGTTTACGTGAACTCACGCAACACTTAAACAGTTGTCGAACTGGCAAGGATGTGCCACTATTAAGTGTCCGACATTCGGACCTTTCTTCATTCTCCATGTCAAACTGTTCTGAGAAAGAGAGATAAATTCAAAAACATAGAAATGTGATCAAAGAAGCAAAAGATATAGCGGCATAACAAAAGCATGATGGGAGACTATTTAACGGCTAATTCTTGGAACAACACTTATAAAATGTATTCATACCATTTTTGTATAATGCTGCTTTATTTTCAATATGTTCTAACTTTATACAAAACTACATAGCTTGCTAAAATGACAACCAATGTCTATTTGTAGCTTAAATTCACAGAGTTTCTTGAAGAAGTAGAAGTGCTTCACTTCCTTCCTTAATAAAATACGGAAGTATTTCTATGGGTGCTCTGTAGTTTTCAATCAAATAGGGCCCTTCATAAACCGTTCCGTTATTACCATCGATCCATCTTCCTTTAGGAAGATAAACTGTTCTGCAGTCGGCTCCTTTTTCGATAACTGGAGCTACTAACACATCTTCTCCAAGTAGAAATTCTAAAACAGGTTGTTTTCAATAATAACGCTATAGAAAATCAAATACTGTAATAGTACCCGTGTCTTCCTTCTGTGCATATGTATCGTTAGGAGACACCCACCATATAGGGGGATTTACTGGATGTCCCCTTTCAATGCTATTTCTCATCTGCTGTTTAATATATGGTGCAATCATCTGATGTAAGTCTACAAATTTTTTACAAATTGCCTTAACGTCAAACTAAAATGAAGAACATTGGTTTAGATACATAAAAGTCAATTTAGTTTTACAACACTACATTAAGTTCTTGATGATCAAAATCCCATGGGACATAACTGAACTGAATACTAGGCATGAAGGTATTTGCTTGAAGCCATCGCACAAATAATTCTGCGGTAGGTCTTCCAAGATAACCATTTCCTCCAACCATGTCTGGTAGAACCCTTCGAAAGGATTGATTTTGTGTATACTGTTACAAGACACAAAAACTTTTACACTTACAAGGTATAACCATTCAAATTCATTTGCAACAAGGTAGTAATCAACGTATATAAACCATTTGCAACTCCCCATACGGAGGATTTGTCAAACATTCTAACAAAAACTGGTAGATCTTGAGTTCTAAAATCAAGAAAAATGAGTATTTAAGATTTTTTTCTAAGTGTGAAGGAGTATTTACTTCCAACCCATTCTAACTTCAATCAAATCACCAAAAGCAGCACAAGTTCTAACATACTCAGTACTTAAAACATTTGGCAATGTATCAATATCGCCATTGAGAACGGGTATTTGTGGCACCCAGCCAGATTCTCCTGCATCAAATTTAAAACTATCAATGCCATGCTTCTCTTGTAGACTTCGAATCCTTTCTGTGAACCATGATCGCACTTCTTCTTTTGTAAAGTCTAGATGATGAGCGTTGTTTATTTTACTATTCCACCATGTAGTTAAATCGCTACCTTTAAGATTTTTAACAAAATAACCTAAAATTAGAATTTTTTTCTAATTTTCTGTCATTATCAATCTCTAATATTATAACTTACCATATCGTCTTCCAATATCTCTATACTTCACACAATCGTTATTCACAAATGGATGAGTCCATAACGTTACTCTGAAATTCATATTTTTGATTTTAGCCACCGTATTACTGATGTCACCAAATCTTGATTGATTGAATGTAAGTGATCCATAACATTCCTAAAACCAATTTTAAAATTTATAATTAAACTTGATGACAGAATTGCAGAAAGCAAACCTCCCAGTGGTCGTCAATTTCGAACTGGCCGTCAGGATAGCCCTGATCAACTATTTCTTTAGCAAATCTAAGAAGAAGCGAGTCATTTATGTTCCTTTTGTATCTAGCCCACGTCGACCAGATTGGTCTTTCCAGAATTTTATAATTTGGATGACCTAGATAATAATTTCTTTATATTTGGTGGATCACTCAGAATTATATGGCTTACCTGAAGGTTTTCCCAAGAAGTGTTTAACTGCATGCATATGTGCTTCCTTTGCGTCTATTTCAGATACCAATGTATAATGCAGCACCACCTAGAAAATGAGTTTTCATCCGTTTTATTTAATTATTCTGCTATTATTTACCTTGTTTCTAGGAGGGTATGGTTTAGCAATCTTAGCTGAAAAGCACACCTTATTGGTTGTTTCGAGTAAACGGTTTTGATTTATAAAAAGAGGAACTTTGTCATTTACAAAAATATAGCTACCAGCTGAATTTAACCAATATGGTTCTATAGTTCCACCACTTAAAACTGATTGAAGAATGTTTGCAAAATTGATTAATCTCAATTTTTGTATTGGCCATGCTTGCAGAAGTTGTGAAGGACCACCGTACCAGTCGAAATTAGACAGTTCAAAACAATCTTCTAGTACTTTTGAAGTATCTTCTGTTATCCAGTAGATTGTAAAACCTTTATCTATATCGGGCATAATATGGAGTCTGATAGTACCATTTTCAAATTCGAAACAGTTGGCGACATCTTGACAAGGCTGATAATCAGAAGGGTGTTGCAACTTTCCTCCGATTATACCGCTTAGTTTCTGTACGTTTGCTAGAATAACATAAATAGTTGTGATCATAGTTCATTTTTGGAATTTAGAGTTTACCTTGTTGCAGAGTTAAATGAAGTTTTCCGAAATCTGGTGATACAGTTAAAGATGTTCCATTGTTTTGAATTTTAATTATTTGACTAGAACTTCCCCAAATGGCAATATAAATGAGCATTACTAAAAATTAAAATTTTATGAATTTTCTTGAAGATCGAAGAAGATATTTACTTACGGGTACTAAACAGTTTCATTTTGAAATTAATATGATTTTGTTTATGTTTTTTCTTACATATTATAATACCTTTGAAGATAACTTATCAACGATGAGTTGGGGAGATAATTTATCAACGATGAGTTGGGGACTGAGAAATTGGAGAGGCAAACCGTAGAATGCTGATTTGCTATTATTTGAATCGATTCTCTTATCATTCCATTAAGTACTTATTATGTTCAGGTGCTATGAGGATTATAATATTTTTAGATTTATTTCATTTTAGATTATTATGTAATTTTCACTTGCTTTTTGACTATGGAAAGTAACCGTTTAGTAATGCTTGTGTTTATAGATTTTTTTATTTAAACAGTGTTGCCTAATCTAAGAGGTTACAAGTAGGTGGGCAATATACTTTGCATGTCATGCAGATACGTATATTTTTGTGATTATTGCATTTTCTAGAATCATAAGGTATATTGTCTGCTATAAGTATAATTCTGTCTGGTATTCCAAAAGTTGAAAATAATTTTTTAAAACATTCCACAGTTTTGCTTGATGTTTTCCAGTTTAAACATTCCATTCTATTTAGAAAAATAATTAATGATTACCACATAGGTATATCTTTCATAAATAATAAGTATGTCACTATCAAACTCTTCTGAATCGAGTTAGAACTTCATAGAACATTAATTCTATTATTGCATTCACACCTGACCAAAATATAATTCCTCTTTCTCTGTTTTTGGTTCATGCAATAAATTTAAAGTAGATCTTCCCAATATTTCAGAAACTACCAATTCCTTTTTCATACAATAATAAACCATCTACTTTTTGTAAGTTACAATAAACCACACTATTTAATCCTTTCTTTTCTTTTGGCCACCCTTTTTTGGAAAATTGTATTATTTTGTATGTCGGAATGTTTTTTAGTTTCTTTCGTTAATTGCTTCTTTTTCTTTGCACCACGCATCCTCTGATGTCTTTTTTTACTCTTGATGCATATGCAACAACTTACTGCTTACTTATCCGCTTCCTGGGTTACCGTTAGGTGTCGAGGTGATGTGTTATTCCTTGTAGAAGTTCTTTCATGCCGTTCTGTTTCTCACTGTCCTTTTAGCTTCGGGCCATATGACATCTCTTGACTGGAGCAACTTACCAACTGCTGTGTTTCATGTTGTCTTGGGTCTGCCTCTTTTTCTCTTTTTATCTGAACTTGACACCCAAATCGCTCTCACTAAGTTGTTCTCCTTTCTTCGCACCAGATGCCCAAACGATACTAACTGTCTCTGCTCCATAATTTTAACTAATGATTCCACTTTTAGCTTTTCCTGTATGTCACTGTTTCTGATTTTGTCACTCCTGTATACCCCCTCTATCTACCCCAACAGCTGCATTTCCACGGCTTAAATTTTTAATTTCAGTTTCTTTCTCAGGATCCAGGATTCACTCCCATACACTAAAATTGGCACTAACACTGTCTTGTATATCTTGACTTTTGTGGCTTTGTTCACTTCTTTCTTCTTAAAAAAAAAATGATCTCATTGCGTAAAACCTTTTAGCCGCATTTTTCAGTCTATTGTCTGATTTGCCTTTTTTCCGTTAATATGTATGTCTATGCTCTCGTATTCTTTTGAGATTACCATCACCTCCGTTTTTGTTGCGTTTACTTTCATTCTGTACTCCTCCATAACAGCACTCCATCTCTGAATCGCCTTCTGTAACTCGTTGGCACTTGACGCAAACAGCAGCAGATCGTCTGCGTATAAAAATTCTTTTACCGTTATGTGGTGTAGCTTTCTCACGCCCACCCGAAAACCCTTATTGTTTTTGTTCGCCTTCCTTGCCATTTGGTTCAAGACCATTATGAAGAGTAGTAGGCTTAAGATTCCACCTTGCCTTGGTTAAAAACGTCTTAGACTTTCCTGCTCTTGTCCTAACCATATTTGCCGTGTTTTTATATAAATCTTGGATAGCTTTTCGTAACACCGTGGTCTTCCATACAACTCCAAATCTGCTTTCTGAGCTACGTATCAAAACCTTTTTCCATGTCGAGTGTACACATGCATAATTTATCTTTCCCCACCATTACTCTTTCGCTTATCTGTCGTATATAGAATATCCAGTCTTTGCCATTTTTCAGACACTTTAGTGCTTTTGTCACTTCTCAATACGTGATATTTTCATCTTCCTCTAGGTTTCTGTTTGTTGTGTCGTAGTTTATATTGTGCTCCCCGCTTTGTTCTCTTGCCCTCCCAGGCAAATCAGTGAAGTATTCAAACCATCTCTCTTTAATCTTTTCCTGGCTTTTTAATAGTTTTCCCTCCTTATCCTTGACTAAATTGGGTCCTTTTCTGCTGTCTTGGTTTTGCCTTGGGCTTTTCAGTGTTCTGCATAGCATTTTTGAGTTTCCCTGTCCTTGAGTTTCCATCCTATTTACAAACTCTTCCCAGTCTTGGCTTCCTTCACTTTTTTCATCTGTATTTTATAACATTTGTTCGAAATGTCCACCAGCAGCTTTAGAACATTTGGTGGCAAGCACGATAATTGCATCTTGAACTTTACTGGGGACTTCTGAATATATATATTTTCGTGAAACCAAATGTGCGTAGTATGAAAATTAAAAATGTCATTGCTTGTAAATGTAGCTTCATTTGTCCACAATATCTCAGATTTCTTCTGTGTTTGTCCAGCAGTCACTCATAAAGGTTGGCTCGTTTTTTATAATCTTCCTCCTTCATATTCTGAACCCTAGTTTTAAGGTGAGGATAAAGTCCATTATCTTTTATAATCCTGTGTACTGTGGATTTTAATACATTTACAGTTTTTACAACTGCTCGTGTACTATACTAAAATCGGCGAACCAATGCAGTAATAAAAGTGCGTGATCAATTCAAGCTTTTTTTTAATTGGCTGAAAAACACGTGCTTGAAGTCGGTTTCACACACGGAAGTGTGGACATCCACCGAACAGTGCATTATTATATATCGAAACCATCATAACCTAAAACCTCCGTGCTTTCGTTTTACTTCTTGTTTTTTTTTGTTTGTAAATTTTGTTTTTGGATTAGAGACTTTAACGTGAATACCTAAACACTACTTATTTTAAATTTGGCGGGTATTTTATTCAAGTTTGCTAGTGTAGATTGGACGTCGACTCAGATGGGTACTAGCGCATACTGCCCATTCGACTTTCACGTGATCACTGCATTGGTTTGATGATTTTAGTATAGTATTTGGATTATTTGTTATGGCATTTAAAACAGCTTCTGCATTTTGATTTCTGGGAGCTCTTGGTTGACCCCTATTAGTATTAGGAACAAGAAAAATATTTACGTTATCTCAAAGCACTTGGTTTGCCCTTCGTATAATTGTATGATGTGGGTGACGTCTGTGGGAAAAACGTTTATCATAGCCGCATTGTTGCAGTTTTCTTGATACTATCCAAGGGTCCAAATTTCATATGTAACATCATTAAAACTTCAAATTCTGATTAAGACTAAAGCCAGTACATACAAACTTACTATTGCTTGCCTGTTATTAAATACAAGACAAGATCAAACACAAAATACGAACGAAACAAGAACACAAATTCAATAGAAACAAAACGAACACTAAACGAATATACAGAGTGTAGAGTAAATGGCGGAAAAAACTTCAGTATGTTATTCTACGGTAAAAAATAAACGGAAAACATCTATACCATTTTGCTGTTAACACTATCTTGAAGAAGTTATTGGAAGTCGTAAATTGAGTAGTTGATTGTGCATTCTTAATAAATACAACAAAGTATTAATGTTTAAACAAAGTTTAAATGTAAAAAACACTAATTACATACCGTTTATAGTTTCTTTTGTATTTACTAGTGTATTAGTAATCCACTTCTTAAGATGGTAAATTCCTTGCAAGGAATATCTTTTGAAAATATTGCAACGTAACACGTTACTAACAATGGTAACTAAGATACGAGATTGCAAGCACAACTCGTGAACTCACTTCTTTAAATGTACCGCGTTGCCAAATTTAAAAAGTTTTAATTGCTACTATTTTGAATAATATACAGTTAAGGCCAAATGGGTATAGGAAATTTCTTCTTATTTTTGAGCACAGAATAACGGACTGTAGCTTCTTCCGACATTTTCTTTACACCCTATGTAGTACTCTAATAATGGTTAGAACACAATCAATCACAAACCAGCAAAACAAAAACATACTTTAGAATCCGAGGCCTCCAACTAACAATTATTGGTTACCGTGGTAATAGTAGCCATGAAACCAACATCAGGTAGGAGGACTAAAAACCTACAAGCTCAAGTCTCCGTTAAGCACACTAAATAATTACTTTAATGTACTGGAGAAGTGGACCGAAGCCCGAAGTCTCCATTGAACACATTCAACTGATCAGTTCAATATACTGAAGAGGATGCAAATGCGTATTTTCGAATTAATGTGCCATACTTAACATTAACAGCGAGAAACGAAAGTGGCGCCATCTCCAATGTGTATCTTTCACTGAAAAGCACATTACAGGTATCTGTAAAAGATTGATTTAATATGAATTTAAAATACAATTTTAAAATTAACTGATTGAAATTGAAATAGCTTTAAGTAATTGATCTAGGCCCTTAATATTTATAATAGTCTTTCTAATAATCTGTATTTAGATATAAGTACATTTAGACATAACTTTAACCCAACCAGATCTACAAGTAATCAACAAAATTGTAGTAGAAAGTGTAACTTTGATATTAAGAATATCTTCCAGTAGGTGTTTCTTGAAAAACTTTTTATGAAGAAGAAAGCAGCTTGAAATAGTTGTGGTTTTGATCTTCCCGGACTATCACAAAGCCAAACTGTGGGCTGCAGAATCTCACTCAAAGTCCATATCCTTGATTTTCGTTTTGATAGATTCTAGAAAAACATGAGGGTGCGCTTGAAAGAGCAAGGAAAGTGCTTTCACCATGGCGTTTTAAACTTCGCCGCCATCACTAATTATTGGAACATTAAAACTACACACATCATACAAAATCATGCTTTATTCTTGAAGTTATCTAGCTTGAAACAAAATTAAATAGCTCGCTAAAATAGATAACCAATGTCTAACTTGAAAACGCATTACAGCATTTATAAAGTTCCTCGAAGGAGTCGAAATGCTTCACTACCTTCTCTAATAAAGTACGGCAGTATTTCTATTGGCGCCTTATAGTCCTCAATTAAATAGGGCCCTTCATAAATTGTTCCATTATTACCATCAACCCACCTTCCTTTAGGAAGATAAACTGTTCTGCTGCTAGCTCTACTTTTGATAACTGGAGCTACCAATACATCTTCCCCAAGAAGGAATTCTAAAACACGTTGTTTCTAGCAATACCACTTTAGAAAACCAATTAGTGAATTACCTGTATCTTCTTTCAGTGCATTTGCATCGTTAGGAGATACCCACCATATGGGAGGGTTTACCGGATGTCCCTTTTCAATGCTATTTCTCATTTGCTGTTTAATGTATGGTGCAATCATCTGGTGTAAGTCCACAAATCTTTTACATATTGCTTTAACGTCAAACTAGAATGAAGAAAATCAGTTCAAATACATTTTAAATTTGGTTTCACAACATTACATTAAGTTCCTGATGATCAAAATCCCATGGAACATAACTGAATTGAATACTGGGCATAAACGTATTTGCTTGAAGCCATCGCACGAATAATTCTGCAGTTGGTCTTCCGCCATATCCATTTCCTCCAACCATATCTGGTAACACTCTTAAAGGAAATTACTTTTAAGAATATTAACAGAGATCATTGCTTTTAGACTTACAAGGTATAACCATTTATATTCATTTGTAACAAAGTTGTAATCAAAGTATACAATCCATTTGATACTCCCCATACTGAATGCTTATCAAGCATTCTAACAAAAACTGGTAGATATTGAGTTCTAAAACCAAGCTGAATTAGTATTTAGAGTTTCTTTTTTAAATTCTTTTATTTACTTCCAACCGCTTCTAACTTCAATTAGATCACCAAAAGCAGCGCAAGTCTTAACATAATCAACACTTAAAGCATTTGGCAACGTATCAACATCGCCATTTAGAATAGGTACCTGTGGTACCCAACTGGATTCTCCTGCATCAAATTTAAAACTATCAATGCCATGCTTTTCTTGTATACTTCTAAGCCTTTCTGTAAACCACGATCGAACTTCTGCTTTTGTGAAGTCTAAATGATGAGCCTCATTTCTTCTACTGTTCCACCATGAAGTTAAATCACTTCCTTCAGAATTCTTAACAAAATAACCTAGAATAAAGTTTCTTTTGTTTTTCATTATACTATGCATTTCTAGTTCTAGCTTACCATAGCGTCGTCCAATCTCTCTATATTTTACGCAATCGATGTTCACAAATGGATGGGTCCATAACGTTACGGTGAAATTCATGCTTTTGATTTTAGCCACCGTATTATTAATGTCACCAAATCTTGATAAATTAAATGTAAGCGATCCATAACATTCCTAAAACCAATTTTGAAATTGATAGTTAAACTTGATGATGTATTTGCAAAAACAAACCTCCCAATGGTCATCAATTTCAAACTGCCCATCTGGATAGCCATGATCAACTATTTCATTTGCAAATTCAAGAAGAAGCGAGTCATCTATATCTCTTTTGTATCTAGCCCATGTTGACCAAATTGGTCTTTCCACAATTCTATAGTTTGGATGTCCTAAATATTAATTTCTTTATACTTACTAGATCACTCAGAATTACATGGCTTACCTGACGGTCTTCCCAAGAAATGCTTTACTGCATGCATATGTGCTTCCCTTGCATTTATATCTGATACCACAGTATAATGTAGTACCACCTAGAAAATTAGTTTGCATCTTTAAATATACTTTTATTTATTTATTTCTATTAATTACCTTGTTTCTAGGAGGGTATGGTTTAGCAATCTTTGCTGAAAAGCATACCTTGTTGATTGATCCGAGTAAACGGTTTTGATTTATAAAAAGAGGAACTTTATCATTTACAAAAATATAACCACCAGCTGAATTCAACCAGTATGGTTCCACAATTGCACCACTTTGGTCTTGTTGAAGAACGTTAGCAAAATTGGCTAATCTCAATTTTTGTATTGGCCATGCTTGTCGAAGCCTTTCGGGGCCGCCATACCAGTCAAAACTGGACAGTTCAAAGCAATCTTCTAGTACTTTTGAAGTATCTTCTGTTATCCAGTAGATTGTAAAACCTTTATCTATATCGGGCATAACATGGAGTCTGATAGTACCATTTTCAAATTCAAAACAGTTGGCGACATCTTGACATGGTTGATAATCAGACGAGTTTTGTAACTTTCCTCCGATTACACCGCTTAGTTTCTGAATATTTCCTAGATTAACATAAGTAGTAGCAGTCAAAGCTAGTTTTTGTAATTCATAATTTACCTTGTTGCAAAGCTAAATGAAGTTTGTCAGAATCTAGTGATACAGTTAAAGATGTTCCATTGTTTTGAATATTAATAATTTGACTAGAACTACCCCGAATGGTAGCATAGATGAATACGACTGAAAATTAGGATTTTATTAACTGATAATTTTTTTTAAATTAGGAGAAAAAATTTACTTACGGATACTAAACAGTTTCATTCTGAAATTGATATGATTTTGTTTACGTTTTTTCTCCTATATATAATACCTTTAAAGATAACTTATCAGCGATCAATTAGAAATTAGAAAATTGAAGAGATGAATTATAAAATGGTGATTTGGTATAATTTGAATTGATTCTCTTATCATTCCATTAAGTACTTATTATAGAATACTTTGTTCGGGTGCTATGAGGATTATAGTATTTTTAGATTTATTTTGAATTAAACCATATCTCATTTTCAGTTGTTTTGTGAATATAGGAAAAACAAATTAATTCACATCATGCGTCATCATATTCTACCTAATTATTGAGTAATCGAATGTAACAATCTTGATCATTACTTACAAACATTAGTCGAAAAGGCTCTAATTTCCTAACAAACGTTTATTGTCGGTCTATTGACGGCCCGTTGTACGCTTGGTCAGACGTACAAGAACAAGCCGGTAATGTTTATAGGCTTTGGCCGTTATTGTGTCAGCGAAAGATAGTTTGTATGGTCGTTAACGTACCATTAGTAGTTCTGTTCTGGGTCATCAAAAAAAATGCGGTGATCGGCGCTGGTTCATTGAAAGGCCTCAATCTGTTGTTAGCAATTTGCACCTAACTTACACACAATTTTAGTTGCAAAACTACACCCACATACGGGAAAATCGCCACCTTGAATTTTTGCGTTTCTGGATGTAACGCTTGGACGAATTGTGCTAAAAATCCATTTTCGTGCCAAATTAATTTAATTGGTAATGAGTAATGATTTGATACCGCAGTCATTAAGAACAATGCAAAAAATTACAAGACCACAAACCACCAAGAGAAAACCAACCTCAATTGGCTACTGTACCTGCTCGCCCTCGTGCGTTTATATCTATCACCATTTCGTCGACGATATGGATCAAAGCTATTACTGGACATGCTGTCAAATTAGAAGCATGCGCTTCTTACAAAGAAACCATTAATTTTGAAAATGGGTGTCTCAAGATGCTCCTCCTTCAAGGAACAAAAATGCAGTATGCAGTTCGTTTTCGACAACGCAGACTACAATATCAAGGCTTTATACTTCCATAATCAAAAGGTTAGATGGTCACAGGACTTTCCAGACAATGGGAGAAATAATGTACACCACACCAGCAAGATTTGTCAATGCAAGCGTTTCTTTACTGAGAACAAATAATCCTCCAGCGAGATGGTTTATCATGCTTTATTTTGCGTTTCGGTGGTTTATATTTCATCATGTTCTTTATAAGCACGATAGAAGCCATTGTTCAGAAGCCAATACGCAGCGGTCCAGCTTCTTTTGCTAGCATATCTGCTCGTTCATTCCCAATTATGGCATTATGTGCTTTGACCCAATAAAATCTTAAATTTATTTGTTAAGATAATTTTGTAAGTAATTTTCAAACATCATTTTGTAATTTTGTAGGTTTTTCGTGTTTTCCAAAACTAACAGAACGGATTTAGTATTCTGTCTTATACTCTTAGATGCTACTACCATTTACACTAGCCTCCTCTCTGTCGTTGAACAGGGCAAAAGCACTGGACATGGTTTATCATGCTTTATTTTGCGTTTCGGTGGTTTCCATCTGATCATGTTCTTTATAGGCACGATAGAAGCCATTATGTCTGAGAGCGGTATGGAAGAAGAGGGACTCAACGATTGAAAGCTGCACACACTGAAAGAAAAGAAACAATAGCTGAAAACCATCTGCTTGTAGGAGTGTCTCACTGATGCTTTAAGTCAAGTCAAGAGTGGAAGTGAGTTTATTTACCCGTGAGAGCATGAGAGCAAAGCTTTAAGATTCGTGTTTTTGTTATTAATACAAACTAAATGGTTTAAATTGGCACAATAATGAGCTTGATAGTGCAACGTTTTTTTTTTTGGGGGGGGGAGGAAGTGTGAGTATGTTAACTAAAGTACCTATGATTCTAAACATCTTCACCAATTTTCAGCTTGCTTTTTTCAGTGTTCGGGTCAATACTTAATTGTACTGGACTAAAGAGGGTCTCATATTGGAACCAATCAGTTTCAATACACACCTATAATGAGCTGTTAGTGAAGAAGGTTTTTTTATAAATTGATGGTTGAATTCATGAGATGCTAGTACTAATCTTTTTTTTATCTCGAATAATTGAATTACGTTTACGTCATCTTTTATGGTAAATTAGTAGCAGAAGAATCGATGCATCCATGTACGGAAGCGAAACGATTATTTTTACTACATTTTCTATAAGAAAAAACGCAAATACAAAAAAAGTTTTAAGTTAAATAATTACATACTATACCACTATGATACGAGAAAATTTCTTGGTGGAACTCACCTTATATAGTGTCCTAGAAAGCAGTGCAGCTATAAAGACATTTTCATCTTAACAACCTGGAGTATTTAATAAGCAACAAGCCCCAATGTTGTATGAATTCCCTCCAGCCCTAATTTTGTAGCAAAATAGTACCAAGTGAGTCAAGAAGTCTATTTGTTTGCAATACTTTTAGACTTTGTAACTTGATTGTATTTGTTACCTATTTAGAGGACTCTGCATTCCATATCAGTTTTCCGTAGTGTAACAAAAATGTAAAGTGAGTAACAATCACCTAACTTTTGAAAGTTTAAAAATTTGTTACTGTTACAGGTAGATGAAGACTATTATTATTTAACAAAAAAGTCAAAACTGAAGGTGATAGTAAAGTAAAGGACTATCAAATGCTTCAAATTTCCATTTAAAAAAAATACTTTTAGGCAGTCATTTTGGGATCAAATAAAAAATTTTAAATCGCCTGATTCTTAGGCAACCAATATGTCATCGCAAAGAATTAATTTAATAATAAGGAAGATAACACAAATTGTTTCAGTTTAAAGGCTTTTTATGTCGACAAGCAAGCCAAGACAACCATTTAAAGATTTTGAGGAGAATTGGCGTGAATTCTTCTACATGAAGCATTCAAAGCCGTTTTGTCCTTGTGGATCGACTTAGAATTCTCCAAAGATGGGGATCACTTCTTTGCAGTGAAACACATTATATATCTTTTAAGTGCACTTAGGCATTGTGAATCTTTGTAGCTTTAATATCCTTTATTGAAATTTGAGATTGCATTTGAAAATTAATTTTGCTGTATTTTAAGTAGAATATTGGATTCTCTGTACCTCCTAAATTAACACGAACAGTAGTAAATATTTATTATTATTTTCTACAGCTAGTTTTACTGTACCTTGGTGCAAAATCAACTGGAGTTTTCTATTATCAGTAAGAGTTATCTTTAAGGATGCTTCATTGTTTTGAATTTCAATAGATTTACCGGAACTTTCCTAAATTAAAAAACCGAAAAGTATCACTAAAAATTAATTTTTTCAAAATAGATTGGAGGTACTGAGTTTTTACTTACGCGTAAAAGAGAGTTCGATTTTAGAATAAATATTACTACTTATGTTTTAAAGTTTTTCTTTTTATGGCATTTCTGGTGATAATTTATCGGATAACACTTTTAATATTCATCATGGTTATCATTCTACTGACAAATAAGTAAATTGTTTATCAGATCATTACAAGTATGGCCATTATTAATCTTTCATTAATTCTAAAAAAATCCAGGTTCTCTTTATTGAAAATAATCATAGCTAAACATCAGTCTGCTCTAGACTAAACGGGCCAATATTGGAAACTGCAAAATAAAAGCATCAGCACATCAACCCCTACAGATACTTCTTCTTACAAATCCATTTTCAGTCTGAAAATTTCACCCAGGCAGGGTATTTGAAAAGGATCTAGCTGGCAGATTAAATAACTTTTTAAAAATTAACAATTTGAACTGACAAGTTTAGTACCTTCGTTTCTACCATGGTATAAGAAAGGAACTTCACTTAGATCTTGAAGACATTATCTACGCCCTTCTGACAAAATCCGCTAGGATTGTGGCAATCGGGCGATTGGGAAAAAAGAGGAAAAAAGTGGGAGTGAACCGGTTAACCCCTATTTTTCTCATCTATTTGAATTTACATTGAAATGATCGGATCGCCCGATTGCCACGACCCTAGCGGATTTTGTCAGAAGGGCGTAAATAATGTCTTCACGCCTCGTGTATATAAGAGTATAAGAGTTATAATACCAGTCTTTCTTACACCATGGTTGGTACAGCAATCTGGGCTATTAAAATAGTATTCCTACACGATTCTGCAAAAGCATCCAAGACAAGTAAACCATTTCAGTGTCTTTCTTGAAACTGAGGTGAGCGTATGATCAAAATTTCCTATTTTGTTCTTAAATGAAATCTCCAGTATGTAGTTCGGGTCAACATGAAATCATCCAGTTTATTCGAAAGCCTAAATCTCAAGCCGGAATCAAAAACATGAAGTCGACATAAAAATTAGATTCTGCTTTTGTGTTTTTGTGTTTCATTAAAATTTCGTTTGTGTCAGTGTGTAACTAGTTTGTATGTTTGTAAGTCACGTCTAATAACTTAGAACTTAGCGTGTGAGAATAGACACTTCAGCCAACATTAAGTATCAATTTTTACCTTTGCCTAGAAGTCGAGAAGTGTCTAGTAAATATTCGATTTTTTAATTAAGATCTACTACATAATATTCCTTAGTCTATAAAGACCCGTCGTAGTGTAAGAAACGTAACTTTTACAATTACCTATTTTATGGAGAAGAGTATTGTGCGGAATAGTGATAAGGTGGCTCCACCATACCTGCCATAGGCGTCCCCGTCCCGTCCCCCGAATATTGCGAGCCTAGGCCGTTTTAGCATTCCCAGTAGCTTCTGCCGGACAACGTTGTTATGGAGAAAGCCCATCCGCCTCCAAACTGCCCGTACTCTACAAGTTGGTTCTGCAATGGATCGCTGAGGAGTGAGATTTGCTTGCCCTATTAACTATGAATTCTTGAAACGACGCTCCAGACATCGCTTAGTCCTGAGTTCTCTGTGGACACTGTTTATCCCACGTTTCAACGAGCTCGCTACAACTACGGCTTCTACCCTGTGACAAAGGCTTCCACTATTGGTTCTTGCTGACATTTATGACCGTCCGACGATCTACCACAGCGACTTGGTTAGACGATATCATCGAGACAAGTGTCTCAGCGCGACAAGTTGGACTTTGCTCTTAAAACAGCCAAGTCCAACTAACGCGCTGAGACCATTAGCATTGCTGTCGCCGAATCTATCATCATACCTGTCAAGACCTCGTTGAGTCCTAAACTCAGCTAAATAGGCCTCTAATTTCAAGTCTCGCTGCAAACTTACAAACTATCCACTACTAATATTACTGTCGGCGGTTGCTTTTGTGTCGCTTTCTTTGTGTGAGTCGTCTATCACCACCACTTACTATTATCCACCAGGTCTTCTGTAGGTTGTTGAAATTCTCGGTTATTTCACTCCAAATTCGCTAACCAGTCTGTCACCTCAGGCGGCAATTTTGACGTTTATCTTTGTACTTCATTTCCATCTATTTTGTGGAGGCTGGGTTTTTATTATTTGCTTTTTTCTTTGCATTGTTGCGTTGGTATTTTAATTTAATGCACAGTAGTAAAGTAAAAATAGGAAATCAGAAAAGTTTGGAAGTTCCAAGTACTCGTTTGAAGTTTTCTTTGGTACGAAGGCCCGAGGACGTAAATTGGCTTCAAGATTTTGTGTAATTGATATTGTTGGAATTATCACCCTAACTTGGCATTGCATAATATTTATATGAAGACCAGATTGTAAGGCTAAATTGGCAGTTTAATGCTTAGTGCTGCTCTCCAGTTTTGTGCTCGGCATAGCTTTGTGGGTTGCAATACATCTGCGGGATCACACATCATTTTTACTAGTGGTTTGGTAGGAGCTCCGCCGGACAAACCGACACAGCCTCTTGTTACCAAACTCGTTCAGAAATAATACTGCCGTAGAACTATGTTTACTTTAACTTTTAGCCAAAGTGTGAAGGTAACATTTGGAAACCGTTCAACGTTATCTCGAACGCTAGACCATAGATAGAAAACTTCAGTTAGAGGCTCCATCCTAAGAAAAGAGCCGTCTGCAGGAAGATCTTGGCCTGAATCAACTAAATAGTTCAGATGCATTTTCCATACTAGTTTGAAGTTTCGATTTAACGGCAGTGTTCGCGTTGGATATACTTACTATTCTAAAGAAGACCTTTTTTGTTTATTATAGTTGTTTTCGTTAGATTGTAAGAAATCTTAAGCTTGTCCGCCAGAAATGTGTTTTATGTTAACCAACAGCGTTGTAGCATTTGAGAAACTTTTAGAATGTTTGATGCCATTTTGACTGAAAAACTAACGTGCAAGTACACATATACTTGGCTATTTTTCACCAACAAACTAACCTTTTAATCGGCTGAAAAAGAAATGGTTTCTAAAACAGCATAGCTAGATCCTTGTAAAACTTAACGATCCGAATTACCTTGTCTGCAATGTCTGATATTATGTTTTTGTGGAATACAACAAAAAGTAAGAATGCATGAAAAATAATTTTGGTGAGGTATGTAGCAAGAAATTTGCAAGATTCGGTGCTCCTAAGCGCTGGGTCAAATAAATAGCAACCACGCACAAGAGATGTCTACTACATTAATGGTTAATTGCAAACGAGACTAATTAACTACTAAAAAGAAGACTGAGAAGTTTATAGAACATCATGTTATAGCTTCTCTGGAGAGGCTGTCAAAGAAAGTTATGCACATGCACAAACACTTACGTGATACTTATTCTCTCCTAAGTTGAATTATTTATCATACTAAAATGCAGAAGCGTTCAAATTGATCAGTTTCATATTCTGAGATTGCAGGCTGTTTTTGATACTGAGGTTACTTAATGCGTAACATGACATTTGACTTGATTTTTCACCACAGTGGCTTTTTGAAGGAGGGCAGCACTTGGTGACCTTCAATCGCAGAGGACTAATATCTTGCTAAATAACTTTTAGATCTATTTGGAAGGAGGGCTCAAGCTATAATTACTCCAGTAACGATTTCTTAGATCTAGAAACATGGCTCCCCATCTTAAAAAAGTTCTGATATGGATCAGAAAAAGTGCGAATGGGTATCTGACTTTAAACTGGTAAACCTTGTGATATACAGAGTTTCCGAATGAAGAAGTAGACGAAAACAAGAAACTAAATTAAATTAATCGTCGACTAGCACCATTTATGTACCTATAATGGATTCAAATTAGTCTCCGGCACAATCCAGGAGTAGCTGAGGAGCTAACTAGATATCTGTTAAACAAACAGTTTGGAAATTCGACATGTTTAAGAATCCAATTAAGCGTCGGCGTCGGTTTTAAACCTATTGACAGTAGAAAAAAGTTGGCAAGTGTACTGGTGTTGAAACATTTTGGTATTAGATGCATCAGAAAGGTTGTCTTAGACTACAGAAGTAGGATACGAGCAACGGTTAAATGACAAGGTTGACGATCTAAATAAGCAAATCAACGAAAAAGTTTATTTTCACAAGGTAGCACAAGATACGGAGACTATCATGATGGATAGGAATGCTAACTAATCTAAAAGAAATTCCAATATGCCTCTAACTCAACTCTCAAAATGGGAAGGTGTTTTGGAACGACTATAAAGCAACCAAAGATGATTTCGAAAAAGAAACAGAATTTTTTTTGGAATGTTAGGCTTTTTAGTAGTCTTTTAGGCTTATGAATATATTCAAATGCAAAACACGCAAGTTATAGAATTACACTAAGAACTCAGTGGATCATGTGAAAGCATTACATTTCTATCTGAAAATTTATTTACTCGATAATAATGTAGCTGGGATTTTTTAGTGTAGAAAGGTCCTTCAATAGGGCCAAAACTATAACTATCTGTAACGCCTTACTAAATAAAAAAGTAGAATTGTGGAGAGACTGTTCTCAAGGTAGACGCTTATATCCCCACTTATTATGAAAAATGTTTGTAGACCATAAATTAGTTTTAGTGGCAGTCAGTTTTCCGGTATAGTAAAACTAAAGTTTTGACAACCAATCACTGTTGGATGATTTGAATAAGTAAAGTCTAAATGGTTATCTTTCAGAGAAGGACGAAGAGTTTTAAGTCACTTCAAACGCGAAATAAATTTTTAGCATTTGCGCAGGAGGTCAAATAAGTACCTATTCTAGACTCTGAATTTTTGAATCTGGTTATTCGCAGCAGTGATCAGATCTGTTGCAATGGGCTCTTGAAGATTGAAAGGTTGACTGTTATTTGCCTGACTTAGTTGCTTCTTTTGCTGCTAGTTATTACTGCTATTGCCAAGCAACAACAATTACCTTTTCTAAGATATTTGTATTTCCATAGACGATCATGGTTTAAGTGAATAAATAATAATAAATTTTAATCTAGGGCGTACAAAGAGCTTTATAAGACAAAATTATTATACCACAAGAAATGCCTGTTCACTTCTTGACTAATGATGGCGACTAATATATAGTATTTGATTACAGTTTGTCGTGCTGTATCGTTACGCACTTCACTCAGCAACGACGTAGGTATTTTTATAACGACTATGAACTCTGCAAAAAATTGATTTTGAGACGGTTTTGTTCAAAACACAAAAAGTAAGAAAACGCGCCACATTAGAGGCATTGCTATTTATTGACAGCAGCAAGTAACAAAGTTCAATAACAAATTTATCAGCCAAAGTGCTTACAACTGTTACTGTGACTTACAAAATCATGTGTTTCTAAAACTAAAAGGGTCCTGATATTTTTTCTTGATGAATAGGAATACCTTTATGTCGCAACTACTGGCTGTATAATTTTCAAAATTGATTTTGGTGTATGCATGATATTTTCAGTCTCTTGTCAGGTGATGAGGTCAACCCATCCTCGCTTTTAAAGTATCTTGAAAGATTTTACATTAAATCACCTTTTAAGCTTTCAAAAAATATTTTTACTGTTTACAAGAATAATTATTAGTTATCATTATCTCGTTTTATAGTGCTTTGGTTGTCTAGTTACATTTACTGAACATCATCATAACACCTGGCATAATATTGTGTTGAGAAGTCTTTTGCTATTTTCATTTAGAAACAAATCTTGCCTCACTTTGCTTAAAATTGCTTAAACACAATAAAAAATATTTAATGATTCAAAGTTAAAGCTATATTTTAGATCAGCAATTTACACATTTTAACAGTAATAATCAAACAAACAAAACAAATAGCACGCATTCGTTTAAAAATAAAAATCAATCAGCCCGGCCATTTTAGTTTTCATAGAGGTCTTTGAAGAAGTCGAAGCGCCTCACTTCCTTCTCTAATAAAATACGGAAGTACTTCAATAGGTGCACTGTAATTGACTAGCGAACGAGGCCCATTATGAATTACTCCACTATTGCCGTCAACCCATCTTCCTTTAGGGAGGTAGACAGTCCTGTTAGTAGCTCCTTCTTGGACAACAGGAGCTACTAAGATATCCTCTCCAAGTAAGAATTCTAAAACACAAAACTTCTAACGTGTTGCAGAAAGTAAATAAACATTGATATCACCTGTATCTTCTCCTTGGGCTTGTATATCATTAGGAGATACCCACCATATGGGAGAATTTACCGGATGCCCCTTTTCAACGCTATCTCTCATTGTCTTCTCAATATATGGCGCAATCTTCTGATGTAAATTCACAAACTTTTTAGAAATTGCCTTGACATCAAACTAAAACCAAAATACAAATAAGTTAAAATACATATAATTTGCTGTTTTGTCATTACATTGAGTTTTTCGTTATCATAATCCCATGGAACGTAACTGAATTGAATACTAGGCATAAACGTATTGGCTTGAAGCCATCGCACAAACAATTCTGCACTAGGTGTTCCGTAATATCCATTTCCTCCAACCATATTAGGTAGAACCCTTTAAAATCAGTAAATCTTAATTGCATTGACAAGCGAGGTTAAATTTCAGACTTACAAAGTGTATCCATTTAAATTCATTTGCAATAAAGTCGTAATCAGAGTATATAAACCATTTAATAATCCCCATGTTGAATCCTTGTCGATCATTCTAACAAAAACTGGTAAATCTTGAGTTCTACAAATTAGGCACTTGCGTAACATTTGATTAATTGTTTTAGATTCGAGAAAACTTACCTCCAACCAGTTCTAACTTCAACCAAATCTCCAAATGCAGCGCATGTTCTCGCATAATCAGCACCCAAAGTGTTTGGCAAGCCATCTACATCGCCATTCAAAACAGGAACTTGTGGTGCCCAACTAGTCTCTCCTGCATCAAATTTAAAACTATCAATGCCATGCTTTTCTTGTATACTTCTAAGCCTTTCTGTGAACCATAACCTAACTTCTGCTTTTGAAAAATCTAGATAATGAGCATCATTTCCTTTGCTGTTCCACCATTTGGTTAGATCATTTCCTTCAGAGTTCTTAGCAAAATAACCTAAAATTAAAGTCATTCTTGCTGTATTTCTTTAAATTTTTAACTTATTCATACCGTATCGTCTTCCAATTTCTCTGTATTTTACACAATCGGTATTGACAAAGGGATGAGTCCATAAAGTTACTCTAAAATTCATACTTTTGATTTTAGCGACCGTATTATTAATATCACCAAATCTTGATAAATTAAATGTGAGTGCCCCATAGCATTCCTAAAAGGTATCCTTGGACTAGTTAAAGTTAATAAAAATAATAAAAATACAAACCTCCCAATGATCATCAATTTCAAATTGGCCATCAGGATAACCATTATCCACTATATCTTTTGCAAATGCAAGTACAGCCGAGTCATTGACATCTCTTTTATATCTAGCCCATGTTGACCAAATTGGTCTTTCCAAAATCTTATAATTTGGATGCCCTGAATGTTTATTTTAGTTACTTGGCAAATTTTGCAAGAAAAAGACAGTTAAGCTTACCTGTTGGTTTTCCCAAAAAGTGTTTAACGGCATGCAAATGAGCTTTCCTTGCATCTGGTTGAGACGCTACTGTATAATGTAGCACTACCTGAAAGAAATAAATTTTAAATTGAGAGCGTCACATTTTATTATTTTTTAGATGTTAGTTACCTTATTTCTTGGCGGATATGGATCAGCTACATTAGCTGAAAAGCATACTTTATTTCTTGTACTACTCAAACTGTTTTGGTTTACAAAGAGAGGAACTTTTTCATTGACAAATATATAAGCACCAGCTGAATTCAACCAATATGGTTCTACAATTGCGCCCCATTGATCTTCTTGGAGAACATTTGCAAAATTGGTTAGGTTTAGTTTTTGTAACGGCCATGCTTGTTCAAATCGTTCTGGACCACCATACCAATTCAGATCGGATAGTTCGAAACAATCTTCAAGTACTTTTGAAACATCTTCGGTTATCCAATAAATCGTAAAACCATGGTCTATATCGGTCATAACATGAAGTCTGATGGTACCGTTTTCAAATTCAAGACAATTTGGTACATCCTGACAAGGTTGATAATTTGAAGAGTTTTGTAGATTTCTCCCAATTACTCCACTCAATTTTTTAGAGTTACCTAGATAGTTAAGGTTTAGTTATAAGATGATTTTTTTTATTTATGACTTACCTTGTTGTAAACTTAAGTTAAGATTTGTAGGACCAGGCGTTATGCTTAAAGATAGTCCATTATTTTGAACTGTAATAGACTGACTACAACATTCCAAGATGGCAACACAGAATAGCAAAACTAAAAATTAATTAGGTATATAGAGTCTGTTATTTTAAAGTATTAATATTATTACTTACAGATTGCAAGCAACTTCATTTTGAATGAGTACTGTGATTAGATTTACTTGTTGCTCTGGTATTTATACTATATCAGGATGGGTTTATCAGTTAATAATCTAAAATCGATAATATTAGGCAATTAAGGAGGCAGGCTCCAAAGGGATGATTTTTAAAGAATGTAATATGTTGATTTTTATATCAAATGTCCTCATTCTCCTACAAAACATTTTATTCACGTGCTATCATGTTGATAGAGTTTTTAGATTTGGGTTTGATCAGATAAGAAGGTTACGGAAATGTATAATTATCAATTTACATTTTTCATCAGATTACAGACAATTTCGAGTTTCCCTTGAGTCATCAATGAGCATTAAAAATAAAAACTGAACTACTTAGATATATTTTTGTTTTTAATATACCTGTTACGTAAAAAAAAATATAAATTATTTGTCTTTCAGATAATTAGTGTTAGATAAGTCAAAATCATTTGTTACTGTTTTAGTAAGTAATAAGAATAACTAACTAATAATAAAACCTTGCGAATCGGTGATGTTTTCAGAATCTTTTCAAAAGTTAACATTGAATTCTGAGTTTTTAGTTCCCACTTTCCTTTTTGGAAAGTCCCTCTTCTTTATTGGCTTTCATTATACTATAATGCAATTATAGCTAAAGATTAGAACACAAACAGTTGCCGCTGATATACTCATCATCATAGAGATCTTCATAACTTCTTTACACTTAACATGAAACAAGTAATAGAGCCCTGCATGCGCCGAAATTCACAGGTCTAGCCCGGCCCGGACCGACTAGGGCTAAGCTTGACGCGGTCAAAAAATAGCTCCCTAATTTCTTGATTGGCCTAAACAGCCCGACAGGCCTAGAAGGCCTAAAAACCCCTAAAGATCTTTTAAACTGAGGCTGAACCAAGAAACTTGGCCCGTCCTCTACGGTACAGTACGAAACTCCTCCACATCGATTCAGTATAAAAATAATGCCCGCCTCAGTCCGTTTGAGTCGGTACGGTGTGGTGTGAAAATGGCCAGATTCGAATCAGTAAAAAAAACAGCGACCTGAAAGCCCAACAAGCCTGAGAGATTCGAACGGCTCGAGCGACCCGACAGGGCCGAACGATCCTAGATGCCCAGGATGGCTTGCTTGCCTTATATAGGCCCGAAAAGCCTACTAAATTTCAAACTTAGGTCCGGTCCGACTAAAATACACGGCTCTTGCAGGCTTTTAAAGGGTGGAGTTAAATGGCTGGGGTTGAAAATCTTTTATTCTAAAAAAAACCATTTTTCTTTGCTCTACTAAATAAATTAAAATTAGAACCCACATGTGGCTTACACATTGACGCAACTAAAACAATCAACTTCACTACGTCATTGTCACCTTCTTACGAGGAATAGGCCTCTACCTGTCCCACCCAGAATTTAATGTTTCATATGCCCTTCGTTCGTGCTGCAGTCGAGTAGTTATTGCCCAAACGTTTTTAAGGTTTCGGCTTGCAGATTCATGTTTCTTATTGTTTATAGATGTTAAATGTTTAGGTTAATAGTGTTTTACATCTAAGCTAGAACATTAAATTGAAAATAAAGCTGTTGGTATTTTTTAAGGTCCTCATAAACAATAATGTTTGAAATATAAAAACACTCGCAAGATGTTTCACCTTTTTCTAGTTGACTATGCCAGTTTGGATAAAGTTTGGATAAGTTATCAAAAAAAAAAGGGTTTGAGTAAAAAACGATGCTTAGTTTCCACTTAGTACTCAGAGCTTGCCTTGTAAGCTTTTTACCAAGATCTAATGCAAATACAAATCATTGATGCTTTTAGTGATTAGTATACAATGCAACAGACCGGCATCCCACAGGTATCAGGAAGACTAAAACATCCGCTAAAAACCAGAATACCATAAAAATTCAAAATCTTTTATGAACTGTTGTGTCATTGTTTGTTTATCATCGCAGGTATCACGCCGAGGAGCGACGGCTTTAGAAGCCGTAAGGCTTCTTTCCAGCCTGGAATAGTGGTGTTGATTGATGATTGCAGCACTCGTCCGGATTGGAGTTGAAGATGATGGAAAGTTGCTGGCATCTCGTCGCTTGGAGAAGGCTCTTTGTTGATGGATTAGATCCTGCAGAGTTGGTGTCGCGACAATTGTGGTTGTGCTGGAACCCGCGGGTGCTGAAGGCTGGCCCGGAGATAGCGTCGAATTTCTGTGATGAACCTCGATGATGATGAAATAAAGGCGGAGTTGTTGATGGTAGAGTTGACGGCACTCGGTGGAGTGGCGGGAAAAATGGTGTATGGTGAGTAGGAAAATTGGTTTGTTGATGGTAAAACGGTTCTTTTCAAAACCACATTTGGGAAAGGAAAGGAATGGGAAAGGAAAAGGGAATTACCCAGGCGGTGACGGACGGAAGATGAATTTTAGCAGCTGGAGTTGTTGTTGAACCCGAGGAGCCTCAAGCTCGAGTGTCAACTGTGGAGCAGGTCGTTCGGATAAGGCTGAGGAAGTGGAACAGTGCCTGCCCTACGCCCAAGCCCTTAACGTAGGGTGACGACACCGATGGCGAAGTACTGCTTACTATTCAACTTCAGTGCATCGCCACACAGGATGAGACAGGGTTGACCACCTCGTTACGCGCTCGAAGCCGGACTGCGATGTGCCCGTAAGAATGTGGGATTTAGGAACCTAAAAGTAAGGGTCCACGAGAATTTATGGTTTAAGAACGAAAAATTCATAGCAACGTGAACAAAAAAATTTAGATAGTACCGAAATTTGTTTCCGGTTTTTATACGATAACGAAAGATTTTCCCCCACATTCAATGGCTGGCCTTATACGTGTAGCGGATCAAGACCTGTGCTCTTTGGTAGACCATGGTAACTCGGCCATCAGTTATAAGGAAGAACTTTTAAGTGTGGTTTGCAAGCGTACACAAATGACAAATTACCGTTCGTTTTGGAGATCATGAAAAAAAAAATTACATTGTTTGAAAGGACTGTATTACAATGAACAACTAAAATGACTGTGACCTCCCCTTGCAAGCCCTACATGAAATAAAGTATGGCTAGGTATTTCATATAATCTGGTACCGTTGGCATCGCCTTAAACGAAACGCAGCATTTAACAATTACAAGAAATCAGAGACACAAACTTTTGAGTTCAATATGAATTAAGATTTTCTTGAGAAATTCGTTACCTGCAAAATTTATTTTACTTAAGTCTTTGTTAAATTCGACAAATTCTAAATCAAAGTATTACGATTTAAATTTTATACCTATTCGTTAAATTAATCTGAACAAGGTGAAGGGAACTCAAGGCAGATTATTATAATTTTACTTATAGAGATACTTTAGTAGGACACGTAAATATTTTTAATTTTTGACACTTATATTTCATGCAGTATTGTATTTTATCTTTCGCCAGGCTTCTTAATAGATCTCGTGCTATGTTATGTTATGCGAAAACATAAACTAAAAAAAATAATTTGTTGATTTGTAATAGTGTCAGTTATTGTTTTGGGGTTTTTTATTGCTGCGTACCACCACAAGGTTGCCAATCAACTAGTTTGGTGCATTTTTAAATTAATTTAGTATAAAACACTAGGGTCACGTAAGGAAATACAGCAATTTGCCGTGGCTACAAAAGTCTCAAACCGTGTGATATTACAGTTTAGGCTGGTTAATAATAATATTATTTTTTCTACACGATTATGTTGCTAATAATTCACACGAAAGTGCCTTGAGAAATTTTCCTTGTAAAATACACGTAGGAAAATATTCAACCTCGAACATAAATTAACTTTGTGAAAAATTTAAATATTTAATTTAGTAATATCAAGTATGTTGGAAATAAACGTGTAAAGAAAAAGAAGAACTTAAAAAATAATTGGTTCTTATGCATCATTCAATCAACAAACACATAAAACGGTAAAAACCTTGATAGATAATATCAGTAATCACTTGATTTAAAACTTTTATAACAAAAGTGACCTTGCATGACCTACGTTAACCACATAGGACGAGTAAATTTTGTTAAACTCAAGTGTTTATCTATCTATTTATTAAAACCAGTTATCGTAAGATTACATTTTAACAAAATCCTTAGAAATTTTACACTGGTATTAACTAGTATTCATACCCAAACCTTTTTTACTTGTTTATCTTTTGATTTTTATTTGTAAATTTTCATTCCGTTGTTATGCATACGTACATAGGTGGCAAGTTCTCTTACTGAGCGGCCACTAAGTAGTGACAATTTTATAATGACATAACTGCAACAGCGTATTATGTTTCAATTATTATACACTGTGAGTCTAAAGTCGTGCGTAACACACTACTATTGGTATTATTAAATACCTAATTTTTATATCAAAGCCTTTGCCAAGTCTAAAATGTATTTGTGGTGACACCAAAAACGAATTTTTTCAATGCGACACTGTTAGATATGAATATTTCTTCTTTCTTTTAGTCATCTATGAAAAAAACATAATACGATTTTGATTTGGAACGTCGTTTTCAAAAACATAAAATTAATTTTTCTTGTAGCTATTTTTCACTTATAATTACTAACTAAACCCTGGTAACGAAAAGACAAAAGCTAAAGAAAAGGAGAAGCCGATTGCAATGACAAAAAAATATAAATATGCAGGTATTATTAAATCTTTTACTAAACTTGCGTTCTGACACTAAAAGAAACACTACGCGCGTAAATCTTTACTTAGATTGTGTAGTTGAATTGAAAGACTTAACCACTAACTGTAATTTTACCTGTCAACACCGCCAAGAGTCTACGATTAATACCCATTTGTAATTTCAATTCATTAGAAGTGTAAGAGATTCCGATGTACGAGGGCGGTTCAGTAAATACCCGTGTTTGACGACAGAAGGCGTTCCTGAGGGAAGTTGGTGTTATCATCGTGTGCTGCCATCTATCAAACGACGGTATAACAAATTGCAGACTGATTGATAGGTTAGTTTGGATTTGACAGCCATTTGAGTAAGACGTGTTTCGTGATTTTAGCTAAGATGGAAAAAGAGCAGTATCGTTCGGTAATTCGCTTTCTGTTTTTGGATGGGGAAAAATGCGAGGAGATAAAAGCAAAGTTGGATGCTGTTTATGGGAACACTTCGCCATCTATGACCACAGTTAGATATTGGTTCGACGAATTTGAACGTGGGCGAACATCCGTTTTTGATGAGGAGCGACCAGGACGCCCGGCAGACGTGGTTACCGAGGAAATCATTCAAAAAGTCCACGACATGATTCTCGCTGATCGACGAACGAAAGTGCGTGAAGTAGCAGAGGCCGTAGGTGTGTCGACCGGAACGGCAATTAATATTTTACATGATAAGTTGGCGATGAAAAAATTGTCGGCGCGATGGGTGCCGCGATTGCTAACGGTGGACAACAAGCGGATGCGGCTGTTAACTTCGAAGCAGTGTTTGGAGCAATTTAAGCGAAATCCGAAGGAGTTTTTGCGTCGAGTTGTCACCGTTGATGAAACCTGGATTCATCATTACACACCAGAAACTAAGCAACAATCAAAACAATGGATTTCTCCCGGTGAGTCTGCTCCAAAGAAGGCGAAAATGGTTCCATCGGCCGGAAAGGTCATGGCGACGATTTTTTGGGATGCGAACGGCGTCATTCTCATGGATTTTTTAGAAAAAGGAAGAACGATCACTGGACAATACTACAGTGAGTTATTAGACAGCTTCGACAAAAAATTGAAGGAGACACGGCCGCATTTGGCGAAAAAGAAGGTGCTGTTTCACCACGATAACGCACCAGCACATTCATCCGGAGTTGTCGCCGCCAAACTGCATGAATTGCGTTATGAATTGCTGCCGCACCCCCCGTATTCACCCGATCTGGCTCCGTGCGACTTTTTCTTGTTTCCTAACATGAAGAAATGGCTCGCGGGAAAAAAATTTAGCTCAAACGAGGAAGTCATCGCCGAGATAGGGGCGTATTTTGGAGAGTTCGACAAATCCTATTTTTTGGAGGGGTTAAAAAATGGCAGGAACGTTGGGAGAAGTGTATATTTCTAAAAGAAGACTATGTTAAAAAATAAAAAAAAAATTTTTGAAAAAAATTGTGTCTTCATTTCTAACACAGGTACTTATTGAACCGCCCTCGTACTTCAAGAAAAAAAATTTTACTTTTGAAAAACCAACATAACTAGTTTTAGCTATAAAATCTTCAAAATTAAAAAGTAAGCAAGGTTTTGGTGTTAACCTAAGCAATAATAACACGTGCCTAAGAGACAAGAATACTTCTATCATATGCTACAACTGCACTATGGAAAGAATAATCACAAAGCAAGTAAATGCTTTGCAAAAGACTTATATTGCAAGAACTGCTCTTCTAGGAAGCATGTGCAAAGCGTATGTATGATAGATAAGACAAAGACTTTACGGTGGGATGGATTAAGAAAGCAGAAAAATATGCACATGGAATAGATGTAGTAAAAGATACTACCGACGAATTTGATAGCTATGAAGTCAAAAACATTCATTTATATGCTAGCTCGAATAAATATCTAATTGACATTATTAAAGGTCAAATGGAATACAACACCGGGTCTGCTTTTAGTCTCATGAATTTGAAAAACTCCAAAGGTTTTTCCACGCCCAATTATTTCTCAATAAAATACAAAATTAAAAACCCACACTAATAAAATCTTTCCTGCTGTAGGTACTGCGCAGGTTCGGATTTCTTACGATGGTGATGTAAAAGACTATGATGCAGATGGAAACTTCGATACAGTTATTGGTAGAAACTCAACAAACTAAAATTACTTGTTCTTCAAGATTTGAAAATAGTTTCAGATGAATCTCTATTATAAAGGTTATCAGATGATGTTGTACAAAAATTCAAGGATGTTTCTGAAGATAAAATTCCAGATATAAAGGGTACCTAGACCACGAAAAGGTGCAAAACTAATATAGAAATTGCAACACCAAGAAGAAGAACTGATTTCTCAACCAAACTTGCTAAAAGTGATAGTTGATTTAATTTTGGGATCAAGTCGTAATGGGACAATGCCACATTTGACACTTCTTGTAGTTTTTTCGAACTTCCTCTGATTATTATTATTATTTATTAACAATTGCTTTTCTGCTTTATGTGTTTTGAAAGAGTGATTATACCTAGACTATGGCAACGAAAAGATTGCTGTTAATTGAGCAAATTCGATAAATGTTAAATTGTTGGCTTGCGGAAAAGAGGCTTTTAGTTAAGAGAAATGGCAAACCGTCTTAACCGAAGCCAAATCACCATTATGCGATGTTATCAAGCATGAAATAGGAAAAACCAAGTTCTACGCAAAAGAGAAACGAGAGGTCAAAGAAGGACAAATGAAGTGCCGGGCCACCGATTTGGATAATGGCATTAAGAGATTGAGTCTCCACTACAAGATCAATTGCTGACGAATGGTTTGGTAGTCAAAGTCGTCTTGTAACATTCAAACGGTTTACCGTGTTATTTGGTCTTTCGGTTTGATGTCGTATTGGCCACATCTTGTGTTACCCTAAAAACCTCAGCTTCTGGAGTGGTGTAGACTAAGACTGAATTGGCACATTGAGTAACACAAAGTGGTATTAGCGATAAATCTCGCTTTTGTTTAGGGATGCACGATGACTGCATGCGGATTCCAAGGAAACGTGGAGAAAGGCGCTATCTTATTCTTTGTCGAAAGCCCTGTGCGCCAAACTCCGGGGGTTATGGTATGGGCGTCTATTGTCCATGGGAGTAATAGAACCGCATGTATTTTCAACTGGATAATGCCTGCCTCCATGTCCCAAGGGCTTCTTTAAACTTTTTTCCAACTAAACCAATCGAGCATGCGTGAGACATGAAAGGGAACAGATTGAGGAATCTAGCTAGCCCTTCACAGACGCTGAAAGCTTTCCGGTACAAATTGCAAGTTGTTTGAGACAAAATACCTCAAGAAAACATAAATTTCTAGTGGAATCCGTCACGGCAAGAGAGTGTGTAGATAACAAAGTTATGGCCTTTTTATTGTTAATTAATTAATAGGTCGCCAATTATGGCTGGTTACCATATGGTAACGCTAAATGCTTCAACCACTACATTTTTAATATTGCCAAATAAATTCAGGTTTACTGCAAAATACTATTTACTGTGAAATATTACATCACACACAAGCCTACGTTACACTTAAGAACAACTTTCTTCTTTTTTTTGCCTTCTGTTGATACCAATAGGTGATCTTTTCTGATATCTGATATCATCGCCAGTTCTGTTTAGCGTTATGCTGTTCAGAGCTGCTGACGGTCTTCCGGCTCCTTGAACGGGGCTTTAATATTCTGTCAAGCACACCTGCACAATTTCCTTACAGAATTTTTCTGCGTCACTGGATGCCCGGCTCCCTTATACAGCACCCAAGAGTTTTCAGTTGCAACATCAAGCATCTACGTGAAAGGGCACCACCACCATTTTCTACCCCTAATAGAAATTTTGTATCTTGATACATTTTCATCCATAACGTCAGTGCATGCCGTGTATTTATTATATTCGCCAATGGCATATGGTCTTAGTACCTGAATAACTTTCTTTCTGCTTTTGGAAGAATTTTATCATAACTAACAGGATGGACACCGTATTGCGTTGATGCAAGGATAACTATATCGTAATACAGCCAACGTATAAACAATACACTATTCTCTTTATCTAACGTTGTAGCATATTCGCCTGTTTTAAATTGTCGGTTTACTGTTTCTTTATTTAGCAAAGGACAACTTTTAAAAACACAATTTTTGCGTATAGTTCCGATATCCATTTTGGCAAAGATAATTTAGTAAATTTACACTGGTGAATAGATTTATCAAAAAAGGAAATTGTATGGTAATTTCGTTTTAGTGTCAGAAATTTCATTCAGCATCCTAATAAACAGTTCTGTAGGTTTTTCAAAAAGTTTCTGATTCTCGTCGGTGAAGTGCGAAGAGATCTTCCCTGATAGAGAACAAGGTTTTTGTGATAATTGTATGAAATAAAGGGTTTTCCAATAAGAGGTGTTATTTTGATATTCAAAGAAAAGTGCCATTTTTTAATATAAATGATCGGATGTTTATTTCATTATAAAGAGGAAGGTATGCCGTTAATAGTGGAAAATAACATCAGGCAAATGACCACCACGACCACGCTTACAGGACAATATCCTTTTCATGAAATTTTCCATAACCAAATCGCAAAGTGGCTGCCCTATGTCCTCGATAGCCTCACGAATTCCATCTTTGAGGTCTTGAATCGACGCTGGGCTGTTGGCGTAGACCTTCTCTTTCACGTGGCCCCAAAGAAAGAAGTCGCAAGGTGTTAAATCACAAGATCTCGGTGGCCAATTGTGATCACCTCTTCGAGAGATAACACGGTCCGGAAACTTTTTCCGTAAAAGATCAATGGTTTCGTTGCTTGTGTGGCACGTAGCGCCGTCTTGTTGAAAGTAAACGTTGTCCAGATCAATACCATCCAATTCCGGCCATAAAAAATCGTTAATCATCTCTCGATAGCGCAATCCAGTCACCGTAACTGTTGCTCCAGCCTCATTTTCGAAAAAGTAAGGTCCAATGACTCCGCCGGACCATAAACCGCACCAAACAGTCACACCTTGAGGATAAAGAGACTTTTCAACAATAACTCTTGGATTTTCTGAGCCCCAGATCCGACAATTTTGCTTGTTGACGAAGCCACCGAGGTGGAAATGGGCCTCATCACTCAAGATGATTTTTCGATGGAATTCTGGATCATTTTCATGCATTTCAACGACCCAATCAGCAAAGACACGACGTTGTTGATGATCGGCCGGCTTGAGTTCTTGTGTTAACTGGACTTTATAAGCCTTAAGACCCAAATCTTTATGCAAAATACGGTGTAATGACGTTTGTGGAATGGCTAATTCCAAAGAACGACGAGGAATGGACAAACCTGGGTTTTCTTTAACACTTTCGGCTACAACAGCAATATTCTCGGCTGTTCTTGAGCGACGTGCACGGGTTTTATTCTTCACATCACTAACTTGTCCCAAGAGCTCGAATTTTTTCACCAATTTCTGTATTGCGGTCCGACAAGGTGCTTCACGGTGACCCAAAAATGTTCGAGTTTTACGAACCGTCTCTGCCAAATTTTCACCATTTTTATAGTGAATTTTAATAATTTCAATGCGTTGTTGAAGCGTGTATCGTTCCATATTTATTAATGGCGTAGTTTCTACTTGTCAAATGTCAAAAAATGATAGCTTCAAAAGTGACATCTACCGAAATAGCGGGCTATTCAAAATAACACCTCTTATTGGAAAACCCTTTACTTAGCGACCACATTTTGAAACTAAAATGGATGGGCTTCCAGCGAATAAATTGTTTGCATCCGTGCCTTTCAAAGTAGTTCACCATTGTGTCATCATAACTTATACGTTCTTCAAAAACAGAATTTTCTAAAAGCCGTTGTTTGAGCTTATCCATTAGTAATCTCAATTTCCATCCTCTAAATTGAAATGATTGTTGTCAGCACAGTGTAAAAACTGATCATTGTCAAAAATCTGTTTCGTTTTGTTGCTTTGATTACAAAAGGATTTTGTGTATCATCCTTATAGTCCCAATAGTATTTTTTGCCAGGTAATCTATAGCACAGGTAAGCTATAGCACATTTAAATTTGTTAGACAGTAGATTTGGATTTGGGCAGTTTTTGAACTGAGCATAACGCTGTGATTGTTTCACCAAGTAGTACACTATACTTCAATGTCAATGAATAATTCGAATATTTCCACTACAGTTTTATTCATTAAATAGGAATAGTTTGATGCTGGAAATCTTGAACATCGTAAATCCAGATTAATATTTTCAGGTGAATAGGCTGTTCCCTTATGGTTGCCAGTATTAGATGTAGTTTGAATATTGCTGCTTTTACTATCCACACCTTCTGTGTGACTACTATTTCGTAAAACAATATCTGCATTGGCTGCTAATTGTTTTCCAGATAGATGATCTATTTTGCAATTATCTTCTTTTCCAGCAGAATCTTCGTCTGTAAGGATACTTGCTTCTGGAGGCTCGATATACAAACCATCAACATCTAAATCGTCGGAATACTCTATTTTGTAACGCTTACTCAAATGTGATGCCAATACAATATGAGAAATAACATAAAATAACTATTTAAATATAGGAAGCAATAAATACGCCTAGCGTTATCATATGGTAACGCTAAGATTTACGATAAGATACGAGAAACGGCAAGGAATGTCGCAAGTATAGGTAGCACTTTAATTTGATACCTTCTAGTAAACGATTTTAATCGGTTAGAGACTAATATATAATTACGTATATGGCAAAGGCTACTTACACTAAGCGGAAATCCATAGCTGATCAAATTAGAATGCTAGGTTAACCTCTTAAAACGAAATTTACTAGTTCCAAAGCATGCACGTGCATCGGAACACAGAACTATAGCAATTCAATCCATATTCAACCGTTACGCTAACGGATAGTAACGTCATCTACCCAGTAGCCACCAAATTAAATCTATAATATTAGCAAAATTATAGACCTCGGTTAGCGTTATCATAATTATGGTAACTGATATGGCGCCAATGAGTTAAATAAGTCATTACAGGACAATGGATATTCGACTCCTAAGATAGTGGCTTGTACAAGGTACATGCGTAACTGAAAAGAGGTAAATATCTCTGTACATTAAATGTTCATAAAGCATACTTTCATTTACAAATACATAAAGAGAATTCAATTTTACAAACTGTTCTACTACATAGAAGTGTTACAAGATTAAAAAGCTGAAGTTCTAATATAAAAGAGCATCAGATATTTGGCAGCGCTTCATAGGTTCAATTTTGCGTGGTCTAAACGGAGTGATATGTTTCTTCCACGATATTATAGTGCAAGGCAAAATTTTGGAATTATTAGATTACACAGGTCAACAGGTATTTTGGTGCCGGAGTATTTGGAGTTGATTTCATATTAATTTGATGTCCTGAACTCAAATATGGCATTAGTTTTTGCCTAGGAGCTCAAATTTCTGAGATACAACTATATATATTTATACAAATTATATACAAAGATAGAGGAAAAAGTCATCGATGAAACCAACTAGTCACTGAACACTTCGGAAGTTTCTTTTCCGTGACATTCTTAAATGTATTTTGGAACAGTCCCTTTTTAAACTCCAGCAATAATCTGCCATCATATGCGTATCCCATCTTTCTTGTTAGCAGTCCTTCGTAGCTTTAATATTCTGGTGAAATATTTTACCTTGTTCCTTACTGGTGTCTCCTAAATCTTCAGGAAAACGGCTAAGTGGCTGTGTAAATAGTGCACCTTAATGCTCATGTTACACCCAAGGAATTTAAAACTGTTAAGCATCTTGTTTACCAGTTCAACATAGTTTTCAGCTTTGCGTTTACCCAGAAAATTTCCGACAACTGCGATCAAATGAAATCCAGACTTCTCGCTCGGCCTCATTCATCGAATTTACGAAGGCAGGATCCTTAGTGAGTTGTCTTATTTGTGGGCCGTCAAATATTCCTGTTTTAATTTTTTCGGTACTCAACTAAGACATTTTTTTCCCTATATATATGCAAAGCATGATCCGTTCTTATCAAAAGCCTTTACAAACTGCTTCATAAGGCCCAGCTTGATATGTAATAGAGGGAAGATGATTTTCTCTCGTCCAACTAAAGGGTCGTTAATGACATTATTTTCCCTAACGTCCATGTTTTCTCTCTTAGGCCACTTTTTTCTAACCCAGTGGTGTGTTTTGTCTGTGCTATCCCAGAAGCACGAAAAGCAAGGATATTTGGTGTGGCCACTTTGCTGTCCAAGGAGAAAGTTTACTATTTTTAAGTCCACACAAATCACCCATTGATGTTCATGATACTTTATCTTCTCTAAAACCAAAGCTATTGTGTTATATTCTTCTTTCATTTTCGTCGAGTGAACAATTGGTGTTGAACGATATTTGTTCCCATTGTATAGAGGGGCACATTTTAAACTTCGCTTTGAGCTGTCAATAAATAGGCTCCAATCATCTGGAAAATATTCAGGAAGAGTCATTTTTCCCAGGAGTTCTCAAATTTTGTGACAAAATACAAAATTGTCTTCTTGAGAGAAGAAAAGTAGCAGATCTTTTTCTCTTGTACGGTAAAAGGTGATTTTGGTTCCTTGTTCCAGTAAATTTTTGTTGTTCAACCTGGAAGCCAGTAATTTAAAAGCTTCTTTTGACAGGTTGAGATCTCTGCTGAAGTCATTTAACTCATCCTGGTTGAAACCCTCTCAATCACTGTCACCTTCATTAGTATCAGAAGGTTGATCAAAAGGACAATACTCGTCTTCACAGAGCTTTGGTAGCTGGTGAAACGTTGGTATCGGCACTTTCCCTGAGTGAGGGACCGGGTGTCTTGCAGAGACTAAATTAGTATAAGTCCACTTACTACGGTTGTTTCGATTAATTCCAGTAATATTTACTAGGCAGAAATAACAGTCATCGAGTGGGTTTTGGGTTCTCTCCAAACCATCGGTATGCCGAATTTCAGACTTTTTCTTTTCCCGGTAGTCCACTGTCTTAAATGTTCGGTACAATATTTACAGACCTGATGCGGTTCCCAGGTTTTTACAAAGTAACTAGCAGTTTCTCGGCTTTCTTTTAACGTGTATTCTCTCCGCATATGTAGCAAAACACATCAGGATGATTTACACAACTTCTTCTACTTGAACTCATGTTATTTCTATTCAACAACACAAATACGACAATCTACAACACAGTATGTTTTAGGTTAACTTTATAACAACTCTTTCAAAAACACAAAAATCGCGTGAGGCCAACTTCACTCTGCCCTGCACGGCGAGAACTCACAAACTAACCTCAACTCTAGTTCAAGTGTTGAAGGTCACTTCAGTTACGTTACCGGACAGACAATACCATCTAGTGAATTTTGCTGCAAATAACTGCACGATAGACTGACAATAAGGCAAATATACAGAAAACAATCCTTGTATATGTGAATTAGAGCTGAACAAAATGGAATTAGAACTGCACATTTTGTGTAGAACTGCACGTTAAAAAAAACATTGATCTAAAAAAGTAGAGCAGATAGAGAAAGACTGATTTTATATTTAGATTCAGCGCCCCAAATATAGCTAAAATCCTAGGCACCAAAAACAATTTTTTTGTAGGCCTGTGTTAGTAGAGTAGAGGCATTGCTACAAATAACACGAAAAAATAACCTACATTTGAATAGTTAATGCAAGTTAAAGCTAGTTCAGAGTTCGGTAAATTATTTGATCCAAACAAGTGAAAAAGTTAAAGAGATTCCAAAGATTAAAGCATTACAAAACTTACATGAATTACTTCAATTCCTTGGCATGCTAAATTAACTACAGTGGTTTCATACCAAATTTAGCTGCTACTAAATTATATGCATTGAACTACTTTCTTCCCAAGAATTCGAAATTTATCTAATCTGAAACGTGCCAAAAAGCGTTTGAAAATATCAAGCAAAAGTGAAGAACATTATAATCAGCTTTATCAATATTGCTGCAGCCGACAATTTAATTACAAATGACAAACCAGAAACCACTCACGGAAATTTTTAAATATGATAAAGATCTGCCTTTGATGGTTACAAATAAACTTCTTATATTAGCACAATTGCATCTTGGTTTTGCTGGACCATTCGTGAATCATTTCCTTCTCATTTTGGTTGACGCAACTTCGAGATGGCTGGAAGCATTGAGTAAACAATACTCAATGCTGGAAGTATTCCAGTTAAGAATATTACAACTTATCTGTTACGCGATATTTTTGATTGCACATTCGGATTGTAAACGGCAATGGTTTTTATTTCATAATAATTTTGCGAGTTTTTGAATTTTAACGGAATTGCCATTAACAGCACCAGCCCACCCTGCCACAAATAATTTAAGTGAACGCTATTTCCAATCCTTGAAAAATAGTCTACGTGCAAGTTTAAATGATGCGGATGATTGTAATTGAAAACTAAACCTCTTGTTGATGCAATACAGAAATAAGAAACTTCAACGACAAAAACATTCAATACAATGATGAACTTAATTTTAGCTCTTTGTAGAAGGAGATGCTATCCAACTTGGGTTCTATATAAATAAATGTTGTAAATGAAACATTGGAAATATTAGTAAGGGAATTGGTACATTGCGTTACCTAATCAATTGTTACAATGGAAAAAGGTACAGAAGACATGTTAATTAGACTCGATCAACTGGGTATGCCCACATCCTGATTTAAAGGCATTACACGATTCATCCAACAAAGAGCATCTGAATGCTTAAATTACTCCTAGAGAAACAAGTAAATATATTTTGGTGTTACAAAAATTATAGACTCAGATTTATTAAATTAAATGAAAAACAGAATTTAGATTCTGTCACCGTATCTAGTTCTAATTAAAGTGATCTTTTTTAATTAATTTCATAATTTTGAGAATTTGTAAAGAATTAGAAACAAAGAAAACAAGAAAAATCCAAGTTGATAATATTGACACTATAAATTCATTAAATTAGAAATATTAGTTATCCGTATCTATAATAAAGAATGCTGAATTTATCACTCAACAAAAATAATTGCATACAAACTAAATAATATCTAAACTTTTCTTTAATAAATATGGTTCTTCGTATTTTACAATAACAGAGATATACCACTATATCTGTTGCGTGCAACTTCATGTGATAATATAAAAATAATTTGTAACCTTGCAAACTCTCAATAATAATAATAATAATAATAATACTTACAGTAATTAATATTTAATCATTTACACTTTACTCCATGAAAAACTCAAAGCAAACCTTTGGTAAACAAAACATGCAACACTAATACTGATAATGACATGAACTTGGAACTTAAAATTAATACGCGTGGATAAAATTATTACAGTTCAGGATAGGATTTAGAATAATATCTATGTACGATTATTCTCAAATTAAATATCTGGGTATCAGTTAGTAATATTGAGAATATAACACAAATTTATTGTAAACATTTTTTAGTACAGTTACCAAAAACCTAGTTATTAATAAAACAATAACCTCTTCTTGTTTATTTAGGTCCATCTCTGTGTTTACACATTGTTTTTTAATGCATAAGTGTAACATTATTAAAATTAGTCCTTGATGACCTTTATTATCCTGTCAAAGCCGCGCTACTTCCTTGAAATGCTTTGTTTGCATGCCATGGTTCGTGTAATACATAAATAATTTTTTAAATAATTGATTAAATGATTACGTTTTTCAAGTTTGTAAATAATAACCGCTCTAGTACATGTACAAATATGCTCTTTAATTGTCTAAAATTTATTTAAATCTTTTTATTTGTTATAACTCCAAAATTTATAACAAAATTTTCAGAAATGCAATTTATAAAAAACTCCACGTGCTCGTAATTCATACTTGCATATGACTTAAGTCGGTGAAATTATCATTGCTGAATTTCTATTTTACTTCGATAAAATTGCAATAACATACATGAAGTCAGCATGATCTATAAAAGGAATCAATTTAATTATTATTTCATGATTACCATCATGTTGTTTAAGAGTTTTGTAATTGTGCTGCTAAGTGCTGTAAGTTTAGATTGTTTCTTTTTAAATATTTATTTTTACATTTTTATTTTGGCATTCAGGTTGCAATTTCGCAATGTGCTGATTCTTCTGAGGAAATACAAGAATTCCACTCTGCTTCACCAACTAATCGGCAAACAAGAAATAATGAACACGATTATCAATCAAATAATCAAAATCAGGGCAGTACTCAAAACTATTATGGTCAAGGATATCCTGTATCAGATAGAAAATATGGTCCCCGTTCACAAACACAACAAAATTTAGAAATACCTTATCCTAAGCAAAACGGATATCAAGACTATGATTATGCGAACACTCAAGTACCACCATGGCAACAGAATGCAAAGTATCAAGAGCAAATAATGTATTCTCGACCACAGAAATATAACATTAATCAGCATTCAGGTTATGACGAACAAGAGTACAACGGACAATATCCACAGAAGAATTCAATATATCAACCAGATTCTCAAGAACAAATTTATGGGAAGAGCCAACAATCCAGTGAATATCATCAAAACTACAATAGATATCAGCCTCAAAATCCAGTAATTAAGCAATCAAGTTATGATTATCAACAATATCCTAATCAAGTTGATTATGTAAACAGTCGATATAATCAATACCAGCAGCAGAATTCGCAAAGTCCCGAAGAACATTCTCAAGACATTCTTTCATATTACGTGCAAGCAAGACGAGTTTCACAAGAATATCCTAATCAAAATCAGCAGAACTCTCAAGAACAAGTTGGCAATGTAAACAATCAATATAATCGGTGTCATCAGCAGAATTCAAAAATTCAACAAGGTTCTGAAGAAAACTCGCAAGGGCAAAATTCGTACTATAACCAAGCAAAAGGGATTTCACAAAGATGTTGGTCACCTAATCAAAATTCTCAAGAACAAGTGAGCGGTGTAAACAATCAGTATAATCAATCACCGAGTCAACAAAATTCTGAAGAACACTTCCAGGAACAAAATTCATACTATGGGATACAACAACATTCTCAGGAAATAGTTAATCAACATAATCAGTATCAACAAGAAAATTCAGAAACCCAACAAATACCTGAAGGATATTTTGGGCAAGCAAAAGGGAAATTGCAGAATTATTGGTCATCTGGTCAAAACAAGCATTCGAGTTCTCAAGAACAAGTTGATCACATAAATAATCAAAATAATCAATATCAACAGGGATCTAGCCCTCAAAACAGAAATTCTCACTATGGGGAAGCGAAAAGGATATTAAATAAATACTGGCAGGAGGATTCTTCTGAAGGAATGTATGGTGGGCAACAAGGACAGAGTTATACTCAGAATCATTACAATTCCCAACAAACGCAACAAAATCAATACGATCCAAATGGGTCATTTGAAATAAAGCAGGTTATGAAGAAGGCGGTTAAGGTAAAAAGCATTAAGAGTAAAAAAATAATTTCTAAGAGACAAAACAATGAATATTTACAGCATTCCAACCATCAAATAAGTGGCCAAAGTGTTGAAAATCAGCAAGGGAATCGTGAAGTAAATAGTTCTAAAGGTGAATCTAATGAAAATCAGTCTTACAATCAAATGAATGTTATAAGTGTAAGTAGCTCTGTTATTTTAAATCAGAACCAAAGAATTTTTGTAAATAATAAATATGTGTTTTGTTTCAGCGCTAGTCAAACTGATTGTGATGCAGGCGTCATCTAGACTTTCTCAAAATAACTTATGAACTTTTTGTTAATAAATAAAGAATGTATTATTTCAAAGTTTTGTCGATAATAAAATAAATAAATGTAAATAAATATTTTGCGTTTAATTAAAGAAGTTTAAAAAGTATGTAATGGTATATGAAACGAGTATGAATAATGTTAGATTTTTAATTGTAAAACAAAAATCCATCATCCAACCAAAATTGAACACAAAAGAAATATTATATCCAAACATATACTGTCTTTTTAGTAAACTTAACTCTTCTATTTTACAATAACACAAATAACCTCTAAATGTATTGGTGCAGCTTCATGCAGTAATATTAGAAAAATAATTTTGCACTCGTTGCAAACTTTCAAGCGTCATTAATTTTTAATGATTTGCACTTTACTCCATGAAAAATCTAAACCAAACCTTTAATAACCAAACATGCAAGGTGTATACTTTCATCTTAATACTCAATCATAATAATCAATCTTAATACATCTTCAATACTCGTGGATGAATTTATTAGTACAGGATAGGATCCAAAAAAAATCATCTATAATTATTTCTTAGTTTAAGTATCTAGGTAACAGTTACTAATTTTGAAAAAAATAGCGCAAATTCAACATAAACAATTTTTATGTAGTTACCAAAAACATAATAATTATTAAAATTTGCTTCTCGCTTATTTAGGCCCATCCCTGTATTTACATACAATTTTTTTAATGCAGTATAAGTGTAACATTATTGAAGTTAGTCCTTGCTGCCCTTTACTATTCTGCCAAAGACGCGTTATTTTCTTGAAATACCTTTTTGTATTCTATGATTTTTGTAATGCATAAATACTTTTTTTAATAAACAATTAAACGATTACATTTTTCGAGTTTACAGGTAATAACCACTCTAGTAATGCACAAATACAACACTGTCTAAAATTTCTGTTAATGTTTTAGTTTATTATAACTCCAAACTAAATAGCTTTTAATGAAGCTTTCAAAAATGTAATTAATATTTCAACTAAAAGCAAAAAATTATAAAATACTCCACGTGCTGATTATTCATACTTACATGCGAGTTATATTGGTAAAATTATCATTGCTGAATTTCTATTTTACTTCGATTAAATTCCAACATATACATGAAGTCAGCATCGTCTATAAAAAGGATGAATCCGATTATTGACCATTAGTTCATCATCACCGTCATGTCGTTGCAGAGTTTTGTTATTGTGCTGCTAAGTGCTGTAAGTATGTGTTCCTTTATAAATGCTCGTTTCTACATATATATTTTGGTACTCAGGTTGCAATTTCACAATGTTCTTATTCTTCTGGGGAAAAATTTGTTTCATCATTTGATCGGCAAGCAGGTGATAACAAACACAGTTATGAATCAAATAATCAGTACCAGGATAGGGCTCAAGTATTTAAAAATTATAATCCCGACCAACAAACAGAACAAAATGTAGAAATACCTTTTCCTAAACAGAATGGGTATCAATCAAGAAATAATCAAGACTATGATTATTCTGATAATCAGGAACAACAATTGAAAGCCTCACCATATCAACAGAATTCAAGATATCAAGAGCAAATATACTCGCAATCCCAAAAATATAAAGTTAATCAACAGTCAAGTTCCGAAGAACAAGGCTACAACGGACAATATCAACAGAAGAATTCAGTATATCAACCGGATTCTCAAAAACAGAATTATGACAAGTGGCAACAATCCAGTGGGTATAATCAAAACTATAATAAATATCAGTCGCAAGATCCAGTCGTAAAGCAACCAAAGTATGATTATGTAAATCATCAATATAATCAATACCAGCAACAAAATTCACAAAGTTCTGAAGAACATTCCCAAGATATTCCTTCATATTATAGACGAGCAAAAGGAGTTTCACAAAACTATTTTAATCAAAACCAGCAAGATTCTCAAGAACAAAGTTATAATGTAGGCGATCAATATAATCAGCATCAATGGCAAAATTCCAAAGCTCAACAAGGTTCCCAAGAAGACTCCCAAGAGCAACCAATCAAGCAACATTCTCAGCATGTAATTGACTATGTAACCAATCAATACAATCAGCATCAACAGCAGAATTCAGAAGCTCAACAACAACAACAACAGAACGAAGGGTATTTTGGAAAAGCAAGAGGGGTAGTACAACATTATTGGCCATCTAGTCAAAACAACCAGCAGAATTCTCAAGAACAAAGTTATAATGTAAGCGATCAATATAATCAGCATCAATGGCAAAATCCAAAAGCTCAACAAGGTTCCCAAGAAGACTCCCAAGAGCAAAATTCATACTATGGACGTGCAAAAGATATATTAGAAAAATATTCGCCACTTAATCCAATCAAGCAACATTCTCAGCATGTAATTGACTATGTAAGCAATCAATACAATCAGCATCAACAGCAAAATTCAGAAGCTCAACAACAACAACAACAACAACATAACGAAGGGTATTTTGGAATAGCAAAAGGGGTATTACAACATTATTGGCCATTTGGTCAAAACAACCAGCAGAGTCCTCAAGAACAAGTTAATGGTTCAAATAATCAAAATAATCAATATCAACAAGGTTCTACACCTCAAAGCAAAACTTCTAATGGAGCAGTAACAAGGATATTCTGGCCAAATAATTACAAACAAAAGCGACTTTATAGCGTAAATAATCAAGAGGATTCTCAAGAACAGGTATACAGTGCGTCTTCCGAAAACCAACAACAAATCCAGCATGATTTTTCTGATGAAGTGTATGGTAGACAACAAGGACAAAGTTATACTCAGAAACATTACAACTCTCAACAAATACAACAAAATCAATATCACCCACAAGAATCTCGCGAAGTAAAGCAGGTTGTGGAGAAGGTGGTTAAGGTAAAAATCGTTAAAAGTAAAAAAGTAATATCTACGAAACAAAACAATGCATCTTTACAGCATTCCAGTGATGAAATTGGTGGCAGATATGTTGAGAACCAACAAGGTAATCGTGAAGAAAATAGTTCTGAAGATGTATCTAATGAAAATCAGTTCAAAAATCAAATTAATGCTATTAGTGTAAGTTCTTCTGTTATTTTAAATCAGAATGAAGGAATTTTGTGAATAACAAATATATTTTTTGTTTCAGCGCGAATCAAGCTAGTTGTGACGCGGACATCTAGACAGTCACAAAATAACTTACGAACTTTATTTAATGAATAAAGAAATATGTTATTTTAGAATTTTGTTAATAATTTTAAAATGAAAAATAAATGTACCTACTAATTATCTTGCCTTTAATTAAAGAAGTTACGTTTGTATTTTGTAAAATCAGGTTATAAGTATTACGCAACATTCTACAATCCGTGTAAATCATAATAGAAAATAATTACTTTTCGCTTTGATGTAAAAGTTATTGCTTTTGACGACTTTCAAAGGCTTTTACAGTATTTTTTAGTTACAACGTGAAAGAGACTAAACACATTTGTTTCCGTTTAGTTATTGATGAATTTCATTATTAGAACAAAAACAATAAGCTTGAACATAGAAATAATTTTTAAAGAGCATTTTCAACGAACTCCAAAGCAGTCGTTACTGAATTTACGAAGTCTGTCTATCTGTCTGTCTGTCTGTATGTCTGTCCGCATTTTTGTCAAATTTTAAAATTTTGACTTCAGATTTGGATTGTACACCAAAAACTAAATAACGTGTCTTCGTTTTTGGATAACTCTTCGGGAACATGGTCAAAATGGCCGCCAAAAATTGAAAAATTTTCAAAATTTTTTTCACTTTAGAATCGTATTCTACATCAAAAAACAAGAGAAACATATACGTTTAGTTTTTTGTTGTAGTTCGTTGTGGTTATGCTTTGCATTTTCGGATGTTTTTGTTTAGTTTTGTTTATGGAAATTTCTCAGGTGTGCAACTTTTTTAACTGTTTTTCCACATTTGACAATGATGACGACCTAACTGATCTTTGTGCTTAGAGTCTCTTAAATAATGTCTTCATATAAAAGCTTTAAAGTACTAAATGTAAATATAAATAAAAATCTTGCTTTCCAAAATACTTTCTCTTCTTACACATTTTGCATTTACAATTTATAATAATCAGAAAAATGATATATGGTATATGGAGAATGCCAATATGCAATAAGCACATTTTAAGACAGATTGAACCTTGCGCACATAGAGTAATGAGTAGAGTGCGGATTTATAGAAATAATGCTTTTTTTAGATATTAATAGCAGTACAAAAAGACATTGAAATAAGTGCGAACGCAATTAAAGGAATCATTTAACTAATTTTCATAATACTTTTTTTGCTTTTTTTGGAACTATTTTCTTTTTACAAAGACACCCTAACTGATAAAAGAAGAAATTTCCTTATGGAGAATTTAGAAAAGTGCATAATAATTAAGCATTTTAGAGTTCAAAGTTTCTAATAACAATTCATTTTTTGTTTTTTTATAATAAATACTTTGTATAATAAGACCTAAAACCTGGAAGTTTTTTTCCTGCATATTTTAAACTTATTTTTAATTTTTGTGCTATTTTTTAAGCTTTTTTCCTTCAATTTTTACGCTTTTTTTTCAACTTTTTTATTGTTTTTTTATGCTTAAAAATCCGCACTCTAGTAATGATTGCACACTTTGAACACGCATGTTTGGGAAATCTACTGTTCGTGCAAACTAGGATCAGCTCTCAAGGTCACGTGCGAACTAGCAGATTTTTAAGCTAAGGGTGAGGGATTCATACTATTTTCTGTTGTTGCCTAGTAGCCTTGTCTAACACGGAAAAATTAAAATTGGCGTGGTATTGGATTACCTACATTCAATTATAATTTTTAGATGCGAGTTTTAAATTACTACCACATATTATTTTATGAACTTTTTTGAGTACATCCCAAACTTCATGTTTATTGATCCCACAGGTGTTTGTCATTAGGTCATTGTCATCTGTTTTGTAACAAACAATTTACATTTCAATTTTCAAGCTCTTTATAACAAATTCTTTTAAAATGCATTTAATTATTTTGCAAGTTCAAAATTATGAAGAAAGTATACGGCGATTCCAAAGATCTAGAGAATGACTCATTTCTAGCATAAATTGTTAAAAAGAAGCGGTATGCTGAATTACATAGTTCAAAATAAACAGTACCCATTTACCCAATCAAGAATACGCTCACTTTCTAAAGACCTGCCACAAACTGCGGCACTCGCTAGAATTTACCCTCGTAGTATAGACACAGAGAAATATTTTTTAATCAAATAATGCAATATAAAAGAAACAAGGGTTTGTTTCTAAGATATCCCGCTTAAAACAGCTAACAGGTACGACCACACAACATAAAAATAAGTAGAGTTGACCATGGATACGACAAAGTGCAGAAACTCGTCATTCCTTGGATTTTTGATTTTTCTCCGTAGGGGCTTCAGAATGCGTTTGCGCATCCCTACCCCTTTGCTGATCTAGAATACATATCTATGACAATCATCAGAAGTTCGGCTATGATAGCTGGTAAGAAATAATGCTTCTTTAAGCAGATGCCATATCTTCAGCAAGTTAATAAATTTAATAATCTAGCACTTTGAGCCCAGCTGATAAATAGGTATTTAAGCGATTAAATTGTTTTCAGCACATATGTACGTGTAATTCGGTTAGTCAGAGATTGCAAACCGTTTGCTTTTGCCTTTTTTATTGCGTAAACAAATAAAAGTCAAACAGATCTAAACTGTTTTTAGGCGCCAAAAAATGCGTCAAGCGCCATGATAATCCCGTTAAACGCCAATTTGGCGAAAAATCGCCATTGTTGGCAACACTGCCTTGAAGCGAAGCATTCGTATTCTTGGACGCATTTTCGAGCGAAAACTAGACCAGGGTGATATTCTCCAACATGTTCTTGAATTTTCAAGTTTGGCGCTTTCAAATAATCTTGAAGATCTAGCAACACTGCACGCTGATAGCTAAAGCAAGCGGTTAGTTAACTGATGAGTAGCACGAGGTACCTAACCTCAAACTGTACTTAGATTTAAATTTACCATTGTTTAAATAATAAGTTTTTTATCCTACTCGTAGTAAGTCCATAATATGTAAATAATTAAAAACTAATGCGATTTAGTTTTTTATTTAATGACCCAATAAGCTATCATTGTATCACAGGTCGACAATCACCAAATTGTTACCAAATTTGTTCTACTTGATTTTACTGTTTTAAAAAGGAATTAAACCTATTTCTACACCTACTATTAATAAGATTAATTATTCCGAAATGTAATAAATAAAAGATTATAATTTATTACAGAAGAAGAGCGCCCTTTGAACAGCAATATTCCATTAACTTAATATCTTTCACAGTGAATCTGTCTTTAATATTTAACCGTGGATTTGTACAGCTCGACCAACCTTAGAAAAGCCCTGAGTGGGCGCGTATGGAGGAGCTACATGTTGACCAAGTACCCTCGCGGGAAATTTAAATAAAACAACACCGCCAATAACATATAATAGATTTAAAACAACTTTTTGACAGTTAATGTACTCGAGTAAAATTACACTTCTGATTGGTCGGCGTTGTTTGTTATTGAAATTAGTTTGCATATTTTCCGGGGCTTTTCTGAGTTTGGTCGCGCTGTATATTGAGCATGTTTCTTCGTTCACTTTAGTTGGTACTTTATCGCTGTATCATTTTCAAACCGTTTAGTAAGATAGACAATAAAGACGTTTCTAATAGATCTGTCTCTAATTACAATATCAATTCTTCTAACACTACCTGTTTCGGAAAGACCTACAATTAATCTTGCATACACATCCAAACATAAAACTTTTTAAGTCACATGAACTATTAATTTCCATATTTTGCTGGTTGTTGATTTTGACAGAAATTGACGGACCAAGCGGAACCAAATCAAGGATTTTTAATTGAGAGGATAGTTCAATAACAAATATTTGTAAACTGAACGTGTGGCGAAAGCAACTGACCAGAACCAATATAGAAGCATATGATTTTATCGTACTATCTTATTTGAAATTAGTTTAATACTAAAATTTAAGTATTTTTTAAAGTTATTTATTAATCAAAGTTTACATATAAAAATTTTATTTATTTTAGCTTTGCAATACATAATAAATAAAATACAACTTTAATAGACTAATAAACGTTAGCGACTAAACAAGATTGCCGGAATGTCGAATTTAAATTTTGAAATATTCTTTGGTTATAAATCTTAACTTTTCTTTAGACACTCTGCAATAAGAATAACAGAATACAATATAATCCTGATTAGTAATTTACTTTAACTCGAATGAAATAAAAAAGACCTTTTGTAACGTCAAAAGACATAGCATTGGGAGACTTTATTGTTGGATCCCCCACTTTTGTCATAAAAATCGCTAACATTGCAGTATAGGCAATAATAGTCTGCAATCTAATATTTATGGTTTTGTTAGTGATAGCAAATCAGCTTTGTAATCTTTAGAACATAATTATGGAACACCCAATTAATATCCAAAAAGATATTTGGCTTTAATATACAGAATTATGTACACAATTTTGTGTAAATTTCTTTTGGCTAAAATCGCATAATGGAATTCCAGGTAATGATGCAGCGGATGAACTAGCAGAATTAACAACAAGTTATCGTGAAATATCTTATAATTTACTTCCAAAATCTTTTATAAAATTCAGACGTGGAATCTACTATTGAGATAAGAATGAAAGCTGACAATTTTGAAAAAGAAGTTGTACAGCTAATGACTAATCACGGTGCAGTTCGTACTTATCTCAAAAAAATATGCACATTACCGGAAAATGAGAATAACCTGACGATCGATGCTGAATACTTTATCTTTACTTGCCCAATGGAAAATCAAAACAGAAGACAAACAAACAAATAAGTGAACATTTGGGTTACTGAATTACATCAAAAATTTCTTAAAAGTTTGGGTCAAAAAAAAGTCATTCTAATTTTCTTTACTATGAAATGGGAGTACAAAATCTTTTAGATTAGGTGCCCCCTGGGCCCAACCTCTCCTGGTCTAACAATAAGACGTGGAGACGAATTCAGTCCCAGCAATCACTGATACTATGACAGTACGGAGCTTCCGGTTACCAACAGGGCTTCATAAAACTTCCGTGAAGAATTCTTGTAAAATAATTATTACCAGAATTAAACTTTCCGGAATCCAACCGAAAAACTGGAGACACGGTACAACAATTAGAATTGAGGACACAGGGGATGCAAGAAATGAAGATAACTTACCCCTTTATAAAAGGTTTTTTTTTCATTCACCAGAATCGGAGTCACCTAAGCGAGAAATCGTGCACTGGTCGCGTCTCGATTCGTTTTGATACGCCAGGCTCTCCGCGTTTCCCAGAATTCGGAAATTGTTAACCGCTCCGTAAATTATCACACTCAGCGAAAGAAAAAATTAACTCATTTTACACCAAAAGAATACAAGTTAGGGTTTAAATACAAAACAATGAATAGCAGGGTTTATGAGAACATAAAAACAAAGATCCTCTTGAATAAGAGTGAAGTATATAATTATAAATTATCAAACGGAAAAAAACAAAGTATTTCATAACGGGAGAAACAATGTATCTCTACCCTGCTAATCCAAAGTTCTGGAGCTTAACCCCCTTTTAAGAAGCAATGCTATAAATCTGAATAAAATTTCCATAACAGGAAAAATAAGCTATTGAAGGAAATTTTATATATACACGGTGTTTCACAAATGCGAGGTGGTGAAATACCGCGAGGTTTACCATGTAACGGGAGGGTGACTACAAAACAGACATTGGAAAGTTACTTTAAAAAAGTAATTAGTTACAGTTACAGTTACCTTATCAAAAAATGTAATTAGTTACAATTACAGTTACTTGATTTTAAAAAGTAACTAGTTACCATTACAGTTCCTGCAAATATGTAACTAAGTTACTTTACCGTTACTGTCAGTTACTTTGATTCTATAAAGAAAATAAAAAAAAACTTTTTAGAACCCATCAAAATTCAAGGTGATTTTAATTAATTTTTCTTTGTATAAGCTTACTGTACAACTCTTAGAATTACATAATATGAAAACATGTATTTTCTGAACATCATCAAAACTAAATTTGAAAATTGATTATTCAAGTAACGCAAAAGTAACGACCTGAAGTCGTTACCGTTACACCCTTTTTGTAATTAGTTACAATTACTTTACTGCGTCTTTATAAAGTAACGCGTTATCTTTAGCGTTACTAAAAAATGTAATTAATTACAAGTAACGCGTTACTTCCAATGTCTGCTACAAAAGACCGTTACAAGGTCAAAATGGATATACGTAACTGCTCCAACAAAGATAAAAAAGATATCTTGATGATGACCCCAAATCAATTTAGATAATTGAGATAAATCAAGATGACTCTTAAAGATTATCTGCCACCATGTGGCATCAGGTTTATTAATTTGTTCTTTTTAATTGATATTTGATTCTTATTCGGGAAATCATCAAACTCCTCTAGAGAAGATAATCTGAACACCAGTAACAATTCCACCTTAGAATGAAAAACCGTTTAGTCAAAACTGATCAAAGAACTACGAGACTGATTTGACAAAACTAATAGCATAACTAGAAGGGCCTGAAATTAATTAAACAGTAGAACCTAGTAAAAGCACATTTAAAAAATGCTAAACTGAGAGTCTGTTGTTAATAAGAAAAAAATTGAAATACTTACAGCATGATTCACAACATTCTCACCTAATGCCATCAAATCGAGGTCTAGAAAACTACATGTGGGTCAGGAGTGCTAAGGGAAAATCAACGTACAGCATAAATTAATTTTTGTGTAACATTGAAATGAATAAGAATTAAAAATAATTTTAATGTTTTATTAAATTTTTACAACTTTGGTGTTTTATTGTGGTAACAAGCACTTCTAGCTAAGCAAAAGTTTTAGGAAATACTGTAAGTATCTGAGATTGGTTACACTGTTTGGATTTTTAAATCTAAGCAAGTAGTTTATTAAAAAAATTTGGCATTCTTGGATACTGTGAAAAGGCAGAGTACAGTTGACAAATAAGTAAATTTGAAGGCAAAACTCTGCAGTATTATGGTAATTTCTAATTAACTTTAATAGTCAGAGAATTTAACGCTACACTGATTTCAAAATTGAAAGAACCTACAAAACAATAATCAAACTATCAGTGTGTGCTCACAAGTACTACAAGAACTTTTTCGACAAACAAGAATCTACTTAAAGAAAACAAAAACACACCGACAGCATCGATTAAATCCAATACATGTAACGGAAACAAAAAGTGAACGTTACAATAAAAAGAAAATTTTAAAAAAATTATTTAGTTTTAGTTTAGTTTTTTTAAATTATAGAAAAGGTCACTATACATTTTCAGTTTTGCCTTCAGTCTAATTGTTTCAATTAAAGCTGGTCGGTTTGCACTTATCGAATCGGTGTACATGTACATACACACCTTAGTCAGTTTTCGGGTTAATTTTATTTCAGTTTAGGTTTGTGCTCTTTGAGAAACGTGTTACGTAAATTATTTCTTTTGTTTGCAATTAAAACACGATCTGCAGCAGGCCCGGTTTCTTTACCTTATCGATTAAAGTCTAGAGGGACTCATTTTTATAGCTTTATTATAATAATTTTTTGATTTTCTTTTCCACAATGTTTCATTTGCGTAAAATATTTCAATAAATTCTAACAGAAAAGCTTTGGTTCGCGCGGCCATATTCACAAACGTACATTTACTGTTTTAAAATTCTGGAAGACTGACTGAATTTACACCTGAGCCATTTACACGACCTGCCCCACACACCTTGCAGTTTTACTTCAGTTTACTTCGACGAATCGATAAATTGGTAGAAATATCTAGTCGAACTGGTCAGTTTAAAACGAACCAATAAAATTAGTGTACATACATCTTAAGTAAATCCTTTTCATTCCAACTAACCAAGTAAAACTGAACAAAAAACTAAAAATATATGGCGCTCGCATGATTTCGGGTTATTTATTTATTTATTTATCTAAAAGAAGTACAAACAGGTCTGAACCCAATACAAATACTTCCTACAAAATAGAAACATCATATCATTATAAATAAGGTACATGGCATTAAATAATCAAGTTATACACAAAAGGTAAAAACAAATTATTGTAATAAACAGGTGCATGCATATAATTATATAATGTAGTAAACATTGTGCTAATCAGATCTCTCTGACACAATAAGACACATCCACTATGAAAAGTGGTAAAAGGAACGTAAATCTCATGTTAAGAGCGACAAATTGTTTTTAATTTGTATTTAAAACTTGTCAGTGAAACTAAGAAGGGATCTAAGGAGTTACATCTGTGATTGTAGCTTCGAACCATACGAACAAGTGGCAAATTTTGAAAAGAGTTGGTTCTCGAGAAAGAAGGTACGAAGAGATAATCGTTTCTAGTCGAACGCATAGGGACATTAATGTTAATCAATTCCAAAATCTGTGCACAATCCAATATACCAGTGATCAACTTGTAAAGAATAAGTCCGAAATTTCTGTAGAATTGGCTAATAACAACAGCTCAAACTCAGTACACGAGTAATTGTAACTGATGATGGATGGCATATGAAACTTTTTATTAAGGTAACTTACAAACCATTTCTGTATCAATTCTAGCATATTAATGTAAGTATTGTGGGTTCCAAACTACGCTGGCCCAATTAATTATACTACGCAGGTAAGCAAAATAAAGGTTTCTGATACCACAAAGACTCGTAAATGGTTTGCAAATTCTAATCAAAAATACCAAGTTTTTGTATGATTTTCTTGTGATGTAAGTAATATGTTTAGAAAAAGTTAGTTTATTATCTAAAATAACTTCTAAATCTTTAGTGGAACAAACTGACTGTGATTGCTGATTAGAGCCTTAAGCAAATAATCTAAATAGCTTACTAGATTAGTTTCCACTGATCTACCCGGCAAGAACCCATGCTGCTGGGTACAAATATGATTTTTTGTTGTGCTTAAAACAATTTCATAAACAAGAGTCGATAAGAGGGACACTGGCCTGTCATTCTTAACTAATTCTTTATCCCCAGGTTTAAAGATAGGAACAATATAGGCTTTTTCTCCACTCTTTGGAAAAACACCCTCTTTTAGTGATCGGTTAAAGATTATGGATATCGGGAGCGCTAAATGCTCCGCACAGTTACGCAATAGCACCGCGGGGATACCGTCTGGCCCTGCCCCCTTGCCTATATCAAGCTGATTGAAAAGATTTGGAACCTTTTCTAGAGACATTTTGAGTGTAGTAGCAGCAAGCATCCTATCCTTATTAAGAACATTTACGTCGAAGTCCGGTAGCTGACCATCAATAAATACAGAGTCAAAATGTTTGAGAAAAAGGTTGCAAATAAATAAATCGTCATCCCTGTTGCGTCATTAAGTTTTACTTGATGAGGTATTTTCGAGTTTCGATAATGCTGATCTACATTAACAATAAGGCTGTAACATCTTTGAACTGATTTAATACAATAATAGTTAGAAAGAATTAGGTCTAACATCCTGCCGTTATTGTTTTCTACATTGTTAAATTGGACTAGACTGCAATAGGAAAATAAATTAACAAAATCTGTAGCCGAAGGGTCACATTCTTGTGGGTTAAAAGAGTTGCCCGCAGCTTGGCACCATGTGATGGTTGGTAAATTAAAGTCTCCACATATTAAAAATAAATTGTCTGGAAATTGATGAAAGATTTGCATTAATTTATCGCGGAAGGTCTCGGCAGCTACAAGATCTCGTGGAGATAAATAGATACAACACAAAAACAATTTCAGTTGCCCATATTGAATGGATACCTACGCATCTTCTGATTTACTTTGGAAGTCCAGTGTAGGTGTTGATTTCAGAAAGCTACGTACCGCAATAAGTGTACCTCCATGATCTGCGGTGGATCCTGTTGACAATCGATCCCGGTGATACACCGTATAATTTAAATTAAATAGTTCCGAGTCTGATATATCGGCGTTGAGAAAGGTTTCGGTCAAGCACAGAATGTCATAGTGTCCATCACTGGTATTAGTGTATAATGTGTTAGTTTTTGTGCGCAAACCACGCACGTTTTGATAATATAACGATAAGCCCATAATAAAAACTCACAAAGGAATATAGTGGTGGATAATTATTAAAAACTTACAGCTTTCTAACATCCCTTTTCGACTTTATTGATAAAATTTTTGACTTCTCGTCCTTTCGTACAAAAATGAAACAGTTACGGGTCCATACGAACTTATAACCTTTCTTCTTGGCCTCATCTCTGACCGACTTGTACAACAACTTGTTATTAGGGGTTAAATGTTCGTTGATACAGAAATTATCTCCAATATTGTTGATACAAATGCCATAATGATTGCGGCCCTCCCACGATCTTTTCTTAGCTTTGAAGGCTGGTACGATGTCGTCGCGTTTGCTTCCGGACACAAATCTAGCAATGATGTTACGCAGGTTGCTTTTGAGATGTTGACCGCCTGGATTAGGTGCGACGCGATGCGCAGCTTCTAATTCTGACAACTCAGTATCACAGCTGATTGCAGCAAACACTCTCTGTACCAAGGCAACGACATTTTCGTTATTCTTTTCAGGAATGTTCTGAATCTCTACATTATTGAGACGAGAATACTGTTCTAGCTCATCGATACGTGCTGACATCTCAGTAATGACTTTTCTCAATTCAGCGTTTTTGGTTTTGAGGACAACAGTTTCCTTAACTGTAGCTGTTACGTTAGTTAAGGTAATGTCGAAATCGGAAATTTTTTTGCCATAAAATTCAATTGAATGTAAAAAATCATCATATTTATGACGCAATGATTTAACATCGCGTTGAATATCCGAATGATATTAAGTAAAGAGGACGCCTCCGGGGTATCATCAGTATCCCCATCATCAATTATAACAGAAGTATTAAGTGTTGACGTTTTTCGGCAATCCGTGCATTTCTATGCTATGGCGTTTGCGGAAAAACGATTTTAATTCTGCAAATGTTAAGTTAACGCATTTTGCATGGAAATATAAGCCACATTTTCCACTGCATTGAAGACCTGGAGGCTTGCATTAATGGGTTTAGTGTACCGAGAGCAGCAATTCGACATTGTTGAAATAATAAAATTCGGAAAATGAAATGTAAACAACTGATTTAACACTTTAAAGTGTTTACAAATACCGCTTATAGATAAAGTTCTATTGCGATTTACGAAGGTCGAGATAGCATGCTTTATATGTAAAGGGAAGCTATATTAGACCTTATATACTCCTCGACTAAAGAGAATTTGCTTTTTCTCAGTTATTACCACTTTTTAGATAAATCTAATTTATGATTTTTAATGTCACTATGAACGATTATAACACGAATGTATTAAATGATTTGTTTAAATATTTTTAATTTAGTAGAAGTGTTAAACACAGCAGCACTTTATCAACAGTGTCACTCAAACCTAGCACCTTTTGTTTGTCTGTTTATTACTAAAAAAATTATTTTTTTGATTTAATCAGCTATTCTTTAGATTTACATTATCAACAAAACTGGTTTTATCGCAACTGACAAGAAAACTCTAAAATTTTTTTTTCTTAAAGAATTTTATTTAAAATTTATCCAACATCATTAAAAGATTGAATATCAAGCATGGTTTTTTATTTAATTTTAATTTATTTATAGATTCCGATATAATTATTCAGACCTATTTTGCAATTGCAGTACATGCAAAGAGTATTCAGCTGAGAAATTTTAACACAAATGGGTTTCAGCTTGTTTTCCCTTGTTTAGTTTTCTTTTGATTACTTATAGAACCACAATCTGAAGTTTGTTAATATTTAATTTTGCATCATTTATTATTCTACGTCTTCACTAATAAAAAAGTACTTCAAAACAAAAACGTTCTGAAAACTTTTCTTTCAGTTTTTAAAAATAACCAAGTTAAAAAGAGGTAAAGAAATTCACATGAATAATAAATATAAAATAAAGCTATTTATAAAAGAAACTGTTAATAAATGAAAAAGAAGTCGAGTGGGAGAATATCGCCACATTTAGAATTTTAGATGAAAATATACATGGTAGCCTTTAATTTTTCATTTTTCCAATATTGAACATTTTAATCTAATTTGATATAAAAGATAATATCGCGAAATTTTGTAAAGGACGGTTAGAATGTTCTGAGTAACGTTATTGCCAATTTCGAGGCTTGTTCTGTGCCGTGTAAGCACTTGTGAATAATCCATTGCAATATCCCTCAGTTTCTCTCTTATGCGGTACTACAAAAGACAATATTCTTTGTGGCATACTTGAGTCTCTTAAAGTTATAACGCAGAGAAAACAGTAAAAAAACTCGAACCCAAGCGGAAGATAACGCTCAGGATATTACAAATTTATACTGAAAAGTGGCTCGACATTAGAAACGGTAATATTCTCTTATAAATACGGCAAGTGCATGAAAAATAGTGTCTGATATATGACTCGACGAACCCTGTGAGAATACAAACGGGCGGTATAAGACGTTTCTGATCTGCAGATTACGCTGGATGTATCACGTCGATGTCGTTTAAAAATGACATTATCACCAGGCCACCCTCCTTGCATTTTCTTTCCGTATGTATATACGGGATTAGCGACAAGTTTGCTTGTCAAGTCGAAATTTGACTGATGATATGTTCGGGATGTGGTTGTCTTTGCTCCACCGCTTGTAAATGAGATCTTCATTTTAGATATGCAAATTTGTACTGCTTTACCTAAACTACATTTTGCTCGTTTCACGTTTTACACTCAAAAATCTCACCCATCTGATTCATATCGGTTCGATTAAGTTAAGCGATTTTAAGACAACTAAAGCTTTTTCATTTTACTAAATGGGAATGGAAATGTTACTACTGTCTGATCTTTTTTCCTTTCTTGATAAAACGAAATTTTGCAAATTTCTTTTAAGAAGTATTATTCTTCTAGC